>JASDQU010242084.1:60245-81539 GCA_032191745.1 Picea mariana
AAATTTGTAGCTATTAACACATTCTATTACTGATATATATATTTCAATAATGTTGCAGTTTGGGACAATAATATTTTCTTTCTTGTTCCCCTTGGTTTTAAGTATTCTATCTCAATCAATTGTCTTGTTCCGAGCAGGGATAACACTGTGGTGCAGGTACTCAATGCTTGGAAAATGTTCTTCGCCAACAAGACTTCATCTCCAAGCCTTTATAGTTCTCCAATTCTGACCTAAGGGGTTTTCACCATCATCTTCTCACTTTTCATATCAATCCCCTAGGGTCACCAGGATCCCCCCTTGTGGTGATTTATCATCACAAAAGTGAGGGAAGTGTCTATCTAAGATGACAGTGGGTAGGTACTCCCATAGTTGTCACACTCTTGTGGTTTGGGTCAGAATTTTCCCAACCTACAATTTGTGCAATAAATTTTTGGCATCATTGCAGGGGAGGATTTTGAATCCTCTTTGGAGCCCTAATGACACTTTGGAAAGCTATCCCAAAGCATTTCCCTAGTTTTCCTAATGACTCCACCTAAGGGAAGTTCCCTCTCCCCTTCTCTTTGATGAAATTTCAAATTTTTTCTAGCGACTCCACAACCTAAGAACTCGCCTTTCCCTAATTACCCTTTCCATCTTTTTATGATCCTTGAGCTCATATAGCGACTCCATTGAAGTTCCATTTCAAATGATGGGATTATGGCACCATGGGATGAACCCTTGCCCATAACTTATTGTATATTGAATACACTTTTGCAAATGGAAGAGGAAGACTTTGTTGATGAAGCCACTGAAAATTTAGTGAATCTTGTAAAATGGTTATCTCAAGAATGTATCATAGAGAAATCCCTTGTAGATGAAGATATGCTTGAAGAGTAGGTTTATGAAGAAAGTTACCATGAATACCTCGATGAAGTTTCTCATGCAAAGGGCCTAGAAGAAACTTCGACGTCTATTATCCATCTTGAGGAAGATGAAGTTCTCAAGCCTTGTGAAGAAGCAGTCAGTTCCAATGATACAATTGATAAACATATTGATGATTTCATACGTGTTGGAAGGCGTAGGTGGGACATGACTCGTATAATTTTTTATAAGGACCCCATTTATGAAATTGTGAACAACTGTCTAATGAATGTTGAGTTGTCACCTTCAATGATTTGGTCTTCTTGTTTGGATAATCCAGGTATTTGGTGGCTTGATGATGATATGAGCATAGATTTGTCTCATCCATACAAGGATGATTTGTTACAACATACTTATGTTGATACCTAGCCACACCTTGGGGATCATCCTTTGGAGGATTTAAAACTATTATCTCAGGAATATTCTCAACAATCTTCTCAAAAGGGTTCTATAAAATTGCTTCCCACCTTTTCAAAGGATGTGTGTATGAAGTTTTTCTCTTTAGGGAAATCCAAAAAGTGGCATAATAACATCCCTACTGAAAAAATTACCACTTGGGAAGTGTTTCAAAACTTCTTCATTGAAGGATTCATAGAAAAGGGAAGCAATGATCATACAACTGAGGATGAAGATGAGCCATCATCTATACATGGTATCCCTCTTCAACATTGGATGGATCAGGGTTATGGTCGTTCTTTTCGGTAGGATTTTATCCCTCCCACCCACCTCCATCATTTACTTTCTATGATTTATTATATGCTTATTCATGTTCATGATTATTATGTGCTTGAATTTTCATTGATATACTTTATAATTAAGCACATGGGAAAGTGCCTGGGAAAGACACTGAGAAGGTGGTTGCACTAGTTGTATGACTTCACTTGACATCACTTTCCATCTGATCTTCAGGGCCACGAGCCCTAGGTAAGTAGGTGGGTCACCTTGCTTTCTTGCATTTACATCTTGCTTGCTCATGTTAGTTTAGTTGCATCTCATTTTTACTTTCATTTTTATCTACTTGTATTATTGCTTTACATCATTTACATATTAGTTTAGAAGTTTTTGAAAAAGGTGCAAAATTTTCTTTTAAGGATTAGTTGAAATTTTGATTTTCAGAATATATGAAAAAAGGGTGAGTGAGCCACCCTGGATTTTACAGTTTTTCGTTTTCATGTGTGTAGGAACATGTCATACCTGGAAATGTTGAGGTTATCATCCACTATACAATGATTACATGTCCCCAAGTAGGAGCAAGATGTTATCCCCCATTCCTGGGGATAACTACAGAGAATATGTCTCGAGGCCCTCAGGTTGAAGAAATGGAGTACCGAGAGATGGATTGACCGGTAGTGTCCACCTACATAGATGGAGACCCTCCTCACCACCATAGTTCTCCATTCATCAAGACGACATTCACCACACCAACTTGCTTCTAGAAGATGATGGATCTTGCTCCATGAGGTAACAAGTCAGGTATCGTGGTAAGTGTCACTTTAATACTTGGGGAATTTGAATATGATGCATTAAAACCTCTCTTGATTATGGAACGTTTTGCTTGGAAATTATGCCTTTTTCCTTATTTCACCTTGGTGAGTGTCATGATTTCCAAGTAAGTGGCCACCCTTTGTGATGCCCCATTCCCAAGAATAGCCTCAGTAAGGGTGAATTAGTATTCTATCTGTTCCTGTAGACTATAGTTAGACACAAATAGGGAACAAAGGGAGAAATAAGGGTGAATAAATGGATAAGCGATAAATTAAGCCAAAAAGAATAGGAAAAGTCACTTAAGCCAAAGTCAACAGATAAATAAAAGAAAAAGGTGTTAAGGGGGGTGTTGGGTGAAAATATTGTCATTTAATAAGTTCCGAATCATTTAATTGTCAACCTGAGGAGTTCGTAGACTTATGAAGCACATGCACAGTATATGCAGGATTGAAGCTAAATTAACCTAATCTAATGCTTGAAGCTGAAACACATGAGTGGAATTAAATTTCCAAAACACACAACTAAAATTAAATTGATTAAATTAAATCAACTTGGAAATGTGAAATTGCATAAAAGAAAAGCAACACGTGAAGATAAACAAATGAAAAGACAACATGTGTGAGATCACATTAACAATAAATCAATTTCAATATATTACATCACAATGATCAAATCTACACTATGACAAAATAATGGAAATCATGAAGACTAATCAAAGGAAAGACTATGAACCAAATCTAAAGACCCCTTTCTCCAACATTACAAAACCAAGACTAAATATTACAAAAACATGATTTTTTTTCCCTACTTACTACTTTTCTACCTCCCCCTAATTGAGGAGAGAGCCCTCTTATTTATACATGAGTTCTTTGGAAAAAAGATGAGCAACTCATAATTACAGATCCACTTTTCTCTCAACCATTTTCTCATTATTACAAAATACTTATCCCTTCAAATCCTCACAAATCCTCTCATGATTTTCCTCCTTGGAATTAGCTTGAATAATTATCTTCAAATCCTTGAAATGGTGGAGGAAATATTCGAGAAGCTTTTTGAATAATCCTACACATTACAAAGCTCATCCAAACTTGAGATATTAATGAAAGCACRCTATTTTTATAATATTTAATCATTCTTATAATACTTGAAACAAATAAATTGGAGAATAATAAGGTGAACCCATATGTATTCATGGAAATGGTATAATGAATGGTTAAATGAAGTGATAGAATGTGAGGAATGGAGAAAGGAAAAGATGATAAGAATGCGACATTTCTAAGACCCAACATACCCCCCAACTGAACTTGTTGCATGTCCTCATGCAACCTTGCATGGATTAAAAACTTTTGTCTTCTTAATGTTTGGCTTTGCATGATTATGTTTTCTAACAATGAATCATTCTAGGATGTGAAGTACATGAGTAACAACTGATATTTCTAATGGCTGGTCCTTGTGTGTCAACCATGAATATGAAAAAAAGTTGGCTCAACATTCATTTCATTTTCTTTTTGTAATAATATTTTAAGCATACATGCACTGGAAATGATAAGTCATCAATGTGCATAAGAAAGCCTTTTCTTCATATTTGTGAAGCATGCCAATATATATCAATGTATTTGAATCAAGTGCAACAAAGTGTAGTTTGGAAGAGACATGTTGGTCAACAATATATGAAGTGATGAATATGTAAATGGAATCAAATGGTAATGGATATCCCCCCCAACTGAAGATGTGTTATGTTTACTAGAAGGAGAAAGGTAATGTAATATGGTGAGGGAATTTTCCAAATTCATTCATTTCTATCATGTAAGGAATTACATGGTTAAAGATTAGAAAAAAACATACCTCCACTTACCCAAAAAGTTGATTAACTATGCAATAGAAATGTAGTTGATGCTGTTCCTGGATCACAGATTGTGAAGTGAAGGAATCTGAACTGCTTGGTTGTATGAGTCAAAAGATGAAAGTGGAACTGTGGTACTCTCACATGGCTAGAAGTATCCTACTGCAAACTGTTGACGATGTCATGGAAAAGTATATAGTCTTCACCTACTACAAAACTCAATGGTACAATTCTAGTCATGTGAATAAATGTGTCGATGTTGAGCATGAAAATAAGTCATTGGATTATCGACCATTGATGGATACTGTTAACTAAAGCTAGAGGCAATCTCACCATTGATGTCAATGAGTGCCAAGGTACCTAAGTACATCTTTCTAAGTGTTAATAAATGAGATGATGTCGAGCCACTTTCAAGATCTAACGATCAAGGGATATTGATGTATTCCCATGATTGTCAGCGAGAGAACTTGCCATTAAGGCATGCAAGCCTCAAGTTACTTATAAGGACTCTAGTCTCTATCCCAGATACGGTGCTGAGGTCAACGGGGAAAGAATTTTTGAAAGGTGGGACTTAAGGAATCCCACATCAGTTAGCGCAAGTTGTACAAAATGTTGGTAGGACTACAAATGAAAATATGTTAGTAGAATCAATGTTTATGAAAAAGAAAGCAAGATAATGTAGTCATCGAAAGGGAACTCAATGGTTTTATTTGTAAGGAAAATATATGCACTGAAAATAAGGAAAATTGTATGCGACTCAAAAAGGTAGGCATGTGTGAAGTCATGATGGATAAGGCAATGAAAGGTGGACTTCAATACATGGAGGATGAATAATCTTGGAAGGAGAAGGATAAGTGATCATGTCACGGCGTAATTGGTTTTCTGAAAGATGGCTGTGTAGCGGGAAATGTCATGACATGTGTGATGAACAATTAATCTCCTTCGAGCTTTCAATGAGGCATGTATTCTGAAAATATTTTTGATTCTTGAAAATCACTTCGACAATTGATCGTCTTTGAGCCTGTAAAAGGTTAGTACCTGTTATTGCCATACCAATTCTTTGATGGAATCCAAGTCTCAGATTTAGATAAAGGCCAATATAGTGGAGGCGCGATAGTTTGGAGGACCATACTACATATAGTGAAGAAGGGACAATATAGTGGAGGCACGGAAGTTGATGGGGCCAAGCCGGCCATAGATATAGACCAGCCCAGATCGACGATCAAGAGACATATCGGGCGATAAAGTAACACAAAGGTTAATAACTCGAGAGCGGGCTTGGGAAAATACTGTGGTTTCACTTCGCAGACACATGGCACCACCAGAGACATATGGGGGCAAAAAGCAGTCTACCTAAAACTGTTTTGTCTTGCCCTCGATATAGAAAAATGCATATAAAAGGAGGGCCTTGATCATTATTTTATGATATTTAAAATCATTTGAACATTCGAAAATTGCCGCAAACGCACTGTTCGAAACTGAAGCTCGACAGAGAACAAAACTCTTGCATCCTCTACTGATTTACAGGTATTTTTCATCATGGACATGAAACCTGTAATTTTATCCGTAACAGAGAAAGACCCCTCCTCTAAAGAAGAATCCCTAATTGATAGGGACTCTGATGTATTTGACACAAAAATAAATGTCTCACCCATTTCCGTATCCAGAACCAATTTATTATACAATGTTGGGAAATGAATACCCTTCCTCGAAGCGGTCCAAGCCTCCATTTCCCCTTACGCCGTCGAAGTTGCCTTCCCTTTCCCAGAGTTCATAAGCTGGTGTGCAGAACAATAATCGCGAGAAGAAAGGGTCATTTTGAATAAGTTAGGGTCAAAGGTCTTATGCGAATTAGATAACCCATCAATTCGACACACCCTCAATATACCAGAGTTTTCCCTCGTAGTGTCGGAGCCCTTCGAGGAAGAGAAACTGATCACAACCTACAAAGAATTTCCCTCCGAATTCAAAACCCTATTTATGCAGACCATTGTTAAACCCGAATAACATTCTGAGAGTCTGTCATTACCTATGAATGTAAGTGTCATGGTTATTGAGGTCCAGTGGGCTTGCTCCATACTTAGTAAAATTCTAGGATTGGATAACGACAAGTTTGTGGTAGAAGTCATGTTGGGTTTCCTGTTGACTTTTTTTCTGTCAGAGTCCAGTCCATCGGTCTGTATCAATTTTGAAAAGTTCATCGCTGACATTATGCACCAACAACTAGTAAATTTCAATTCACTAAGACACTTCAGGTACTAAACGCACTTGCTGAGAATGTTCCTGGGAACGAATAAGACAGAGTTCCCTGAAGCTGCATTCATTTCGACTAAATGGAAAAGGATCACAATGTTGATTTTTATAAACAAGATCATGTCTAGAGTTTATATTTTAATCTTCGACACCAGCCTACCAAGGGTTTTGGAAGAAATGAAAAGCTCTTTACAAACCAATCTCGAGAACATGATAGGAGATTGGATGATGTTCATGCATTCTACTGTAATTTGGGTGTATGGTTATCAAGAAGGACCTTACCTTTTACCTGTCTTCCTGAATCAAAAAGTATTTTCCCTAGAGTTCATCAGACAAAGAATTTTTTCAAAGACAGAGCACTTTCTAAAAATGCACAAGGCATCTAACTTAAAGTTTTCTTTACTAGTAGGACCATTTGTGGTAAAGACTAGGTCTTGTTTGCCTCAGATCCAGGCCAAACTCAGTGAATTCAGATTTACACAGTTATAAGGGAGGAAATATTACCCACACCAAGTCATATCTAAAAGAAGACTGATGAACATAGAAGGCCCCTATAAGCATGAGCATGTTGAAGGATTTGATAAACTGGAAAATCTAGAAACCTGTGCAGATATGGAAGTCACTTTGCAACTTGATCAAACACAACAAATAGAGTCACCCCCGCAGCAGATCCAGACACATAAAAATTCTCCAAGGTTGATTATTAAAGCTCCCAAGATGAGTGTTTATAATAAAAGGAGAAGTTCGGAGGCTTTGGGCACCAGTGGTCAACAAAATGTTCTCAAGAAATTGAAGATCACATAGTCCCCACTGGTAGTAAATCTGGAGGAGGAAGAGCCCAAAGAGAAAACGAGCATGGAGATGGTGGAAAGCAGAAACAAAAATGAAGAAGCTAACACAGAGAGTATGCCACAGCGTGAAAGCAACTCAAGGGATTTCAACAGCAAGAAACATATCTTTAGCAAGACACCTAGGGAAATTTACCAATCCAGAGAAGATTTAGCGAATCAGTATGCTGTGAAAGGAAGTATGGCCAATAGTGAGATAAGAGATTTGTTTCCTAAAGTAGAAAATATCTCCCAACACAGGGCTTCCCTGTTCTTAGTCAAAGATGTGGAACGAAAGACATTTAACATAGCAGAGGCAGATGAGGATAAAGTGTCTGAAATATAGCTGCACTATGAGAATATCAGTGCCCCATACAAGGTAAAGTTCCATAGAAATGCCAGTGACATGCTATATTCATACTATGTGAGTCTGATTCTGAGGGTTTCAATACTAACAACCCATGCACTTAAATTAGATGGAAAATTGAAGCAGAAGAAAGCATCCAGCAAAGCCTGGCATACCCAGGTCAAAAGATTGGAATCTAAAGGCCCACAAGGGGTAAAATCATCTTTATATGAGACACAGAAGATGATCCAAAGCCTAAGGAAGAAGCTAAATATGTCCGCCATAGAACATCCACAGGCAGGAGAGTTAGCTACTCTAGAGCAAGAAAAGGAGACATTCAAACAAGAAGTGATAAATTACAAAGACAAAGTATTGTAGCTTGAAAAGGAAAAAGAGAGGTGGGAACGAGGATAGGCAACAAAATTAGACACGACTGCTATTGTACCTTCTACTATAGAAACTAGATCAAGCACTGATGGATTATTTCAGGCTATGTCGCAAGTAAGCTTAAAGATAGGGGAGATCAAAAGCCTTAAGGAGGTCATAGAAAAGCTGCAACAAGAGATGAAAATGAAGGAAGAAAAGATGGCCCAATTTCAAAAGGATAATCAAGATTTGCAAGAGAGGGTGAACAAGATGAAGACGAGGTTGAAGGGAAAAGAATTGTTGTAAGGAGATAAACATCTAATCTGGGATGCTATTGCTGCTGAAGCTGCTAAATTCAAAGTTTATCTAAATTTTATAAATGACAAAGACAACATGACTATCACTGCCCGAAGCAGATGTACTGTTATTAATGAAACACTGGCGAAAAAACCCTTGGAATGGGCCCAAAACGTTATTGATTTGATGAATTTTGTGCCCACTACTGATCTTCAGACCATTGGGGTAAATGATAGAACTGCACTGATCATTTGGGCCAGGAGGATCATTGCTAAACACAATTTGCTCAAATCGGTTCAAACCAAAGCTGTGCAAATGGAACATAGTATACAAGAGTTTAGGGATACATTTGAACAATTGTTTATCAAGGGCTTCCCACCATTTTGGGATGGTAAAGGGAAATTATAAAATCAAGAGGAATACAATTGTCTCCTCATTCAATGTAGAATGGATCATTCAAAATTTTAAGGCCCGAAAGAGAATCTGAAGGGACCTAGTTTGGTGGAATATTTGGCCGTAGACTTTGAGATTTTAAATCAGTTCAAGACAGTGAAAACTGGGCTTCCAAATACGTCTTACGCTACTTGCATTGACCTGGAGATTTTGATAAAGGAAATGATGGATTATGAGATTCCTTCTGACTGACAATGGAAGGGGATCGTGCAACTGGGTAGGACAAAATGCAGTTTTCCAGGGACTAGTAAGTAACCTCCAGGTGTCACCAAAATGGAAAGTTTGATAGGGGACCACAATAAGACAGATGGCACAAAGGAAGTCGAGCAGTCAGAGAGATTTGTCCCTAAGTTATGAAACATTTTTTTGTTTAATCATTGTAAATTGGTTCATATGACGAGACTGTCACTTGAAATTATTATAGTCAATTTAGAAGCTGAAACGTTTCATTTTCAGCGATTGTAATCTAATTGTATAAGTACTAGAATTTCTGAATGAATTAATTTTGGCAGAAGTGCAAGGGAACCTTCTTAGTTTTTTTGAACTACATTGTAATTTTCTGGAGCTGAATTGAATACATTTGCAGAAGATTTTGAAGTCTCTATGAAAAGATTCTAACGATGATGATATGAGTTTTGTGTCCTTTCATTGTATGTATTTCCTGTTTTCTTTAATTCCATTTGCACTGTCTTTTGTTTAAATTGGAGAGTTAAAGGCCCATAATTTGTCTTGTGACGCTCTCGTCTTAAGCAATTTAAACTGTGTGTATTTCTTCTTAACTAATTCGGAATTCATTTCAGTAATGCTCTGATGCAGTTATTTGTTTTATCCTTCTTCCTACACTTCGCTCAAACTCAATTTGCAGCTTAGATTCATTGCCTCATTTAGCCTTTATCCTCTGGAGAGTTCTACTGGCCAGTCATTATTTTCATTCACTTTCAGAATTTCGACTCCATAGCCCTAAGTGTCCCTCCCCTTCTTTGCCAGCAAATTTTATAAAAATTCCCAAAACAATATGAATCTAGCCATTGATTTCCAAAGATATATCAAGTGACACGAGAGAGCCCTCTCTAAGTTGAACACGCTAGTACCAAGCTCTAAAGTAGGTTGAAACAGTTACCTCTATCATTTGTCTATCAACTAGACAATATTTACAGAGTGATAACATCCTGGCGCCGTTGCCGGGGATGAAATTGAAAAATATTCCCTGGGAAAAACACCTTTAAAGATTTAGTTTGATCCCTGAGGGTGATAGTGGATCAAATACCTTATTGGCTGAGATTATTTTTTCCCTGGAGACTCCGTTACCAAAAGACTAGTTGCACCAAATAGTGTGAGATAGAAATCCTGGCTCCTAAGAAAATTCACACCAAGAGCAACCCAGACCCAGAAGCTGAAATCCTTATGTCTGACCCTGAAAAGATTGTACGTAAAAGAAAAGAAAATCCAATAACCCCAGTGTTGTGTCCAGACCGATATCTATCCTTTCCCAAGGACGGAGTGACTAGCATTGAAGACCTTGAGTTTGATGTGAAATTTGAGCAAGCCTTATTCAAAACTAAGTCTGAATCTTGTTTAAGCGAGACCATCTTTGACGAAAAGAGATTCCAAGATTTTATTTCAGCCGCATTTGCCAGGCCTATAGTAACCCCTGCTCAAAACCAATAGCTACTCCGACCCCTCACAACAACTATGGCATCTAGATTTGCTCCCCTCATACTGCCTGCTCAACTACATGATTTACCTCAAGATTACAACCTAAGGATCAAACTATATGATGCTGAAGGCAACATATCAGCCCGAAAGCATCTAGACTGGTTTAATGATTTCATAGACTTGGAAGAGGTGGACTTTGAAGATGTGAAAATGAGGCCGTTTACACAAAGTCTTGCAAGAGAAGTGAGGAAGTGGTTCAGAGCCCTTCCACCAACTAGTATCATATATTTCTAGGCCTTTGAAACCAACTTCCTTGCAAAATGGGGAGACAATAAGAATCCCCTTTAGTTGTTGACCCAATACAACAACATTAAGAGATCACCCGACGAAACAGTGTAGGAGTTTTTAGCCAGATTCATGAAGGTCTATAATTTGATTCTTGCCGAGGTAAAACCCCCCCTAAAGCTGCTCAACTTAGATATGTCGATTCTTTTGAAAGTGATTTTTCTTTATTATTAAGAGAACAAAGATCTTCTACATTGGATGATATGATGACTGATGCCATAGAATTTGAATTAAACCTAATGGCTTCAGGAAAGATGAAAGCTAACTCTAGTAGAGACATAATAAAACTCAAGATAAAGCACAACCTTCAACATCACAAACGCCAGAAGAAAGGTTTGAAGCAATGACGAGAAACATGGAAAGAATGATGGAGAGAATGGCTCTGGGTAATAGGTCTAACCCCATAGAACAGGATTGATAGTCCACCCAGGAATCCGAGGAGACCAACAATCCCACAAATTAGACAAAGAGAGCAAAGAAATTCGGGAAATTAGGGCAACCAATAAAATCAAGGAGATCAGGCGAATCAGGGAAATCAAGGGAATCAGGGGGAACAACAGATAAGGCCTCCTTTTCAAAATAATTATGTAGATGAGAATTATGATATATATTTTTAAGACAACATGAATTGATGTGATGATAAAGACATAGAGGTGTTTTTGACTAAAGAAGAACAAGATCAATTCATGGACACAAGTGAGATCTTTTTGCAAGATGAGGAGGAAAGGCTATTCGTAGAAACGAAAGATTACTAGACAGGGTTGCAGAATTCCATCATGCAATTCCAAATAAAACATAACCTTCAAAATCAAATGGTACCTCCGAACCCTCCAAAGGGAAATCCTCCAAAGGGAAACCCCACCAAAGAATCTCAGAGTAACATATCTTCTTCAAGTCAACCCAAAAAAGATTCAGATGCAAAGGATTTAGCTGCAAAGAACTCTACTGTGAAGGACCTTGTTGCAAAGGGTACTCTGGACAAAGGAAAGTAGAAAGAAGAACCCCAAAAGATAACATTGGAGGCCAGGAAAGAAACAGTCACCAAAGAGGTAGATAAAACTTCATCCTCTTTTAATTTTGAAAATGAGATGGCCAAGACAAAAATTTATGTACCATTTAATGAATTAATCAAGAATAGCGAATATAGAAATCAAATCATCAAGATGCTTAAGACAGAACAAGCTTCTGATACCCTGAGCATACAAGATGACCACCTTGCCATCTTATTCGAGCCAAAAGTATAAGAAAATGGTGATAATGAAGAAGTTCCCCCGTCCTTGATATGACTCTACACAATGCCATGTTGGATTTAGGATCATCTCATAACCTAATGCCCAAAGTGGTCATGGACCAACTAGGCTTGGAAATCACTAGGCCTTACAAAGACCTATTCTCTTTCGATTACAGGAAGGTGCAATGCCTAGGTCTTATTAAATATCTGGTGGTATCTTTGGCAGAAATTCCAGCAAAGAACATGGTCATAGATGTAGTAGTGGATGACATCCATCCTAAATTTGGCATGTTGTTGTCAAGATCTTGGGCTACAAAATTAAAAGGAACCCTCCAGATGGACATGTCATATGCCACCATCCTTGTTTTCGGTCAATATAGAAGGTTGTTGAGAGATTTTTTGCTCAAATACATGGTCAAAAACAAGTCACAACCAAGTAATCACCCCATCTACTCTGTAGAAACCGAGTTGGGATCTTCCATTTTCTTCAATGACCTGTGTTGTGAAGAAGAAGAACAAGAAATTGATGTGACTGGGAAATCTGATGAACAGGTTGAGGAGTATTCAAAGCAGCATGATGAAGTAGAAGATCAGATATGGAAGATGAGTTTTGATGGAGCTTCCTACAAAGGAGGAGTGGGAGCTGGTGTTTGGATCAATCATCCCAAAGGAGATTCAAAATTGTGTTCTTATAAGTTTTTTTTTGAATGCACGAATAACATGGCTGAATATGAATCATTAATATTGGGGTTAAAGATCTTGAAAGAATTGGGTGCCAACAGAATTGTTGTACATGGAGACTATGAGCTAATTATAAATAAAATCAAAGGCATATACCAAGCAAAACACCCCAGACCGAGGGCTTATAGAAATCTAGTACTAGACCTCCTTGAGAAGTTTCCATAATGTAATCTTTCAGAAATTCCAAAAGAATAGAATCAAGTTGCTGATGCCTTGGCTACTTCAGCAACTGTTTTCAAAGTTCCAATTTTCCCTAAAAAAATCTACCAGGTTGAGGTCAAGTACATACCAGCAGTACCAGATAATATGAAGCACTGACAAGTTTTCGAGGATGACAAACATATAGAAAGCTTCCTCAAGATGGAGAATGAGTTCGAAAATTTGAACATTGATGATGAATACTGTGATGATGAGGTGGATGTAGCTTCTTTCACAAAAGAGGGGTATTTTGACAATCAGATTGCAGGCAGAGATATTGTTCAACTAAAAAGAAACATCATTCCCAAGGGTCTGGTCCCGTTGGAGAAACTCTTTGATAATAATGATGTGTCCAGAAGTCTGAAGATTACAATAAATGAAGGGGAGGTGGAAGATTGCAATATTGGGACTCAAGAGGATCCAAAGATCGTTAAGCTATCCAAAAATCTCAGCCCTGAAGTCAAGGAAAGATATATGAAATTGATGAAAGAGTTCCCTGATGTTTTTTCCTGGAGCTATGATGACTTGAAAGTTTATGACACCAGTATAATATAGCATGCGATCCCAATCAAAGAAGATCATAAACCTTTCAAACATAAATTAAGGAGGATAAATCATTTACTACTGCCTTTGATCGAGAATCAAAAAGTATTTTTAGTTGCACAACTACTCATCTAACCTAGAATCTAGGATCCCCACATATTGATTCGGATTATTTTCGGCATGAAATGAGATCTGAGATATAATAAATAAATGCACAGAGATATCGCAGATATTCAATAATATAACATAAATATATCAGAGATGCAACCATAAACACAAATACACAGTAATACATGATTTCTATTAATGAAATAAATGTACAGAGACTGTAAAATACAGAGTGAAAGACTTGATAGAATGGTGGCAACTTATCTCTGAGAAGAGATGTGACGGCTACTCACTTTCACAAGAAGATGAGTACAATGAGGCTCTCAAGGCCTTTTTACAATAAACAGGAATGCCAAAAACCCTAGACATCCAAAAACCTAACCCTAGGAGATGAAGCGCCAAAAGTCATGTGGGCCCCGTTTGGGTAAGTTAGCACATCAACTTTCCAGGGTCGTAACTTTTGCATACGATCTCCATTTTAGGCATATGATAGCTCATTGGAAAGGTATCGTCGAGGAGATTCATTTTGGGTGCTCAATCATGCCTTCAAATATCATTGAGAACCTTGATCTCGAAAAACATTCATTTAGGCCCTCAAAATGGCCCCAGAAGTTAAATCCTGCTAAAAATAGTAGATTACCAAAATTGCCAGAAAACTATTTTGAGCAAGTCGGAAAAGGTGGGTGGCCACCAATATCCACCTGGATCACATATCATTTCCATGGAAAAGTTGAGCACATTAATGAGAGTATCATTACTTGGAAGCAGTTCAAGAAATATTTTCAGGAGTATCTTCACATGTTGGGGATGAAGTAAATGATATAGAGGTTGGTATGGATTATTTCTTGCAAGATACCCAATCCATGAAGGGAATGTTGTTAGATGCATTCTAACAAAATGAACTAGGGGATGAAGTTGATGTCGTAGATACCTTATTCGAAAGCATGAAATCTTATTCCACCACTCCTCTCTTTAGTCGAGTACATGGGACAAGGTATACCCAACTTGGGACAAAACCTAAAGAATTTTATTATATTATATTTATTAAGATGGCCCTATTGCACCTTTGTAAAAGTCGTCCCTATTGTTCCTTGACAATTAAATGTAATTTAAGAGGGTTAATTTACAGGTCGGCCCAGACCTAATTAAGGGAGGCCAGACTACTATTTATAAGGAGGCTAGCACCTCACTTGCTCACTAACTCATGAGCTCTGCAACAAGAGGAAAAGTGTGCAAGCATTGGAGGAAAAGTGTGCAAGTATTGGAGGAGAAGTTGTTGCATCTAGGTGTGACGTCAAGGAGGGTTTTGGTCTATCTCTTAGTATCTCTTGGTTAAGTGGTGCGCTAATATTTCTTAGTGAAGGAGTGGAGGAAGATATTCTTCCTTATTAGTTCTCTCTTGGAAAGAATCATGTTTCTTGGTTGGATAATCTATATTGAGGAATTTTGCTGGGTTTTCTCCCCCTAAAGGGTTTCCCAGGATAATCTTTGTGTCTCTCTTGTTCCTGTGATTGTCTCTCTTTTAGTGATCTTATATATGCAACTAATGTGCTAAATGATTGTAATAATAAAAAAGAACTGTAACTTCTCGCTGTATAATTAAAATATCAACATGAACATCTTATGTTGGCTCTTATAGTTCTGGGTAGAAGACAAGTGACAAGAATGGATGTCTACCTCCAACTATTGATCAATTAATTTAAGAAATTATGGGAAGGGATATATGTATATGATATATCAAGACCCATATCAATAGAGAGGTATTTTATGTTGTATGGCATATGTGCATACATCACAGATAATTATCTAGGACTAGGAGTTTTCTTTGGTAAACATGTTGATTGATTTTTTTTATATTTGTAATTGTTGAGTCTTTTTAATCACCTTCCTAATTTCTCAAGAAGATAGTTAGAAAGATTGTGCATTTAATTATCAATCTGGAGCTCGCATGGAACTTGTGAAATTTCATGCACTATATATGAAGAAACAACTATTCTTTCCATGTGTTGTAGTCATAATTTCAATGATTACGTCTGTGGTCAAAGTATAGACAATTCTCAAGCTCTGGCAAGGTTCTGTAGAAATCTACACTTGTATGAATTGAAAGAACACTTTTGTATAAAAGTAAATATCGCACTTGTAGGAAAGTAAATGTCACACATTTCGAAAATGAAACAAACATGCTGGAAATGAAACAAGTCAGTTGCAGGTATCAAGTGTATGAGTCAACTATCTCATGAAGAAACCCAACAATCTAATTCTAGGAATTCACACTTGCTTGAAAAGAAACACACAAGCTACATGTATCATGATTATGACTCAACTGTCTCCCAAAGAAACCCCAACTATGTGCACTAAAACTAATGACAGAATTGAAATCCTAAATTACTCTTGTAGAATTGAAATAACACACCACACTTGCTGAAAATAAATCACACATGCTAAAAGGAAATTGATTAATTACTTGATGGAAAATAAATTAACTAAGTCCTTGAAGTCAGAGCCTAATCCTTTCCAAGATGATCCATGTCATTACCCATACCAACAAATATAGTCATTGCGTTAAGCAAAATTATTCAAAACTTACACGAATGCAAACTAAATTTGAAATTTAATGGGAAAGAATAAAAAATACAATTCTACTTGAATAATCAACTACATAATTTAAATAACAATTAACAATTAAACATGTCATGATTGCAATAAATCTAATGAAAAAATAAATAAATAAAATAAATTAGTCTATTATAAATCTGCAAAATAAATTAAATTAATTAAATCATACCCTATGGAAATTATAAGTCAATAATTAAAATAAAAGTTCAATATGAATTATTTCATTATCATTTAGACATTGCTCTAAGATTCCCCCCCAAATAATGGAGAGAGTGCTCTCTTTTATACATAAATTTAATGGAAATTAGAAATAATGAGTATCTAAATAAACTCACTTATGGATTTAATAAATCCATAGTGGTTACAACAATTTTTTAAATAATGAGACAATTAGAAATTAATTAATAACTTCAAGATCTTTTGCTAAAAATTAGAAAATAATAGACCATTTCCAAAATCTTTTGCTAACAATTAGAAAATAATAAATAACTCCAAGATATTTTGCCCAAAAATTCCAAGATTCTCGGTTAACCACTCAAACTAATATTTTGTCTTGGAATCACAAAATTATCTCCATATATTTAATTTGCTTGGATTAATATTATTGTTGCATGGATACATAATTGTCATGTAGAGTAGTAACACCATGTCTCATGGTTCCAATGGATCATAGTTTTGGTGTTGGCTCATGGTTCTAACGGCTCCATATTCCAATTGCAACATCGTTCTTTGGATGAGTTGTGACAACTGTTGTAAGGAGTTTCAACGTATAATAGTTCCCTAGCGAGTTGCAACAACTGTGTTGCAACACCCAGAGTTGCAGCAACTGTCGAGCCATAGTTGCAGCACTCCAGAGTTGTAGTAGTGGGAACCTGAATACATCCTATGGCGATATCACAATCTGCACAACAACCTATCTGACACATCGTCTTTGCAAATTAACTCAAAGATAAATGAAAATATGATCATTTTCTAATGTTTAATCATAAATTCATGTAAAGTACTAAAGAAATGTAATGGAAACACATTAAGTCTAAATCCCACATAATAATGGATTGATATAAGGTCTAGGTAAGTAGAAAGGGTTAAACGTAAGGAAAATATGGTATAAAAAGATGCCATTTCTAGAGCCCGTCAGTAATGTTATTTGGCATACTTTATTTGGTGCAACTATATTTTTAACACTAACATGTTCTGTATACGATAACATTGCAGATCTTGTAACAAAATGGTATCATGGATGTAAATGTTGTGGACCTTCTATAAAGGCTAGGCGGTCTAACCACCTATGAAAGCTGGTGTGCGATTGTTCGAGGGTATTCCTCCCAGAATACCACCCTTAGAGAAGAGTTACATCTACTTTCAATGTTAAACCAGACAGAATCCGAAGACCTGAAATAATGACACCGACAAATTGAATTAGGGCATATGACATTGAGAAGGAGAAGGAAATGGTAGACTTTTTTTTATTCAAATGGGGAACTTATGTTCAATGATCCTGAATTTTTTGACACCTATGTTGAGAAAATTCCCATTGGTATAAAAAGGAAATCTGTATTTTATAAACTTCAATATTGGGAGCATCTTAATATTGATCGCTTACTAGATCCCATGCATGTATTAAAAAATGTTTCATCTTATTTATGGAGGCACATATCATAAAATAAAAGTGACACCTTGGTTGTTAGGAGAGATCTTATTGCTCCAAATACTAAAAAGAGACATTGGCCAAGAAAATAAACTAGAGGAGAGGTTGTGTTGGGTATGTTTTATATTCTTTACACGACTAGAACTAGTGTCCGTTTTTACCAGTTTTCGTGTCTATTTTTGGGCGGTTTTTTGGCACATGGTTTTTTGTTGATGGTTTTATATTTTCAATTAAGGAATCAAGGTTGTTGACTAATCCAGGTCATTGGATTAGGGTTTTGGATGTCGGTGGCTCCTATATGTATATTGTATTCTAAAAAATGTATGAGTGAATGAATATAGAATATGTTGGTTTTCCTGGTTTGGGTTTCTAGGGGAAAAATCTTTGTGTAATGTGTGTATTTTCCATTGTATATTTTTTGTTCTTTTATTGAAAATATGTTTTCAGTAAATTATTGTACAAGGTTAAAATCTACAGGCTGGTCCCTCTTGGTATTTTAAAGAAGGTGATGTCCCATGGATTTTGACGAAATATGATCTTTCTATGGCAAAGGATGTTATATTGGGTGTGAATACACCTTCTTTATATGAGTCGACTCTACAACATTGCTTCACTGTAGAAGGTAATTTTTCAGGGTTGAAATCACATGACCATCTGAACCTTCTAAGGGTATGTATATTGAATACATGATTATGTTTCTATATTATCAGTAAAAATATGCTATGCACTCATAGTTTTATGGAAATTAATGATGTGTGTATTTATATTGTAGTGTCATTATCCTTTGCTCGTGTGTGGTTGTGTGAACCATGATTCCCCCAGAACTTGTGACATGCCATATCGTAATTATCTGCATTTGGGTCACATCAAAGGAGATTCATATGGATAACATTCCATGGTGGTGTCGAGAGATAACTGAGATTATTTGTATGTTTGAGAAGGAACTGACCACGAGTTTTATGGATTTGCAAGTCCATCTTCTAATTCACTTAACTGATGAGGTTGAATAAGATGGGGTTCTCTCATGTCGTTGGATGTTCTTCTTAGAGAGGTACATGAAAAAATTGAAGGAGTTTGTTCAACAAAGGGAAAAACTAGAGGGCTCTATGGAAGAGGGGCACATAGTAAACAAGTAGTTCTATTATGCTAGTGAGTACATCCAACAAATTGATGACACAACAAGGGCAGTCATTTGGGACATCCATCAAGATGAGGAAAAAAGGGAAGGGGGGTTGTGGGGATAAATATATGCATTATTAATTCCCAACATTAAATTGTCATCCAGAGAGTCATAGACTTAGAGGTGAAAGTACATGAAATGCAGGATTGGAGCCTATTATAACCTAATGACGACAAACCACACTTTAATGCAATAAACGAAACAAGCAAATGAATTCAATTGACAAGAAATAAACTAACACCTTAGGTTGAAACCCATTACAGGAAGGTCATATGTCACGATTTAGGCCTTTAATCTTCCTTTGGTGATTGAATTTATGTGAAATTAAAGTGCAAGGAATCCAAAGGTACATGGAATAAAATTAAGTGCAGGAAATTTAAACTATGGGAAAGTCAAATTGAAGAAAACTAGATAAAGGGAAAAACGATCAAACAAATAGAAAACAAAACCTACTTCAAACTATGCAAATGAATTGTCCTAAAAAAGATACACCCAAGAATGGAAAGTGAAGTTGCAGATATGGGTCATGAATTGCAAGAAACATAACTCATAAATAAAATGTGGAGTGCAGAAACAAAGTGCAGTGCAAGAACATAGTGTAGGAATAAAACACATAATTGAAATATGGGTGCGAGAAACATAAAACAAAGTTAAAATATGAGTGCATGAAACAATGTAATTTGAAACAATGCATGGAGTTAACACATTATGACGAGATTTTTTAAGCATAGGTGTACCAATCTGACAGTAATTTAATGAATTGAACACACCACCATAGGAAAACTAATCTACATAAATCAAATTTCAATTATGTGAAATGAAATCAAAACAAAAACTAGAATTGAAATCTACAAACAAAAATGTAAAATACTAATCTAAAGACAAACATAAGACAATGCATCCCAAAGGATGGGGGCCCTATCTAACTTGACCTACATTGTGGAAGATATATATAGTACTAAGGAATGATCTACACCATGTACAAGAACATCAACTCTTTCATTTCATCAAATTCGGAAAATTGCAAGTCTCTTACAATATTGGCATTGTCATGATAACACTCTAATATCCATTACAAAATAATGTCTATAATGATAATGCCTCCTTTATCATCCCTATGAGGCTCTATTTATACATACAAATCATTTACTAGAAGGATGGAACCGAATCCCAAAGCTCATATTTTGAATTTTACAATTTTAGGCAAAAATCTCAAAATTTGGGTTCTACTGCAATTTGGGCAGATGGGTGTTGAAGATTTGACCATAACTCATGAACCATTCCGAATTTTGAAAAATGTCTCAGTTTAATCAATTTTCCTCCTTCTAAACAAAACACATATCTTGGAATTTCGAGTTCTTCCTTCATCTGCACAAAAATCGAGGCACAAGTTGGCAGTTTGAAAATTATGTTAATTTTTGGCTGAATCGTTCTCCCTGAGTTGGAGGTCAACATGTGCGATTTGGATGAATTTCGACATACACGTCCGCTTGCCGATGTCACTCTGGAGAAAACCCATGCTCTTAATTTTCCTCTAGAAGCATGCCAATATGTTGAACTATAATTCGATACTGGATGCTTGTAGAATGTTCTGGTACCGGATGACTGTAGAATGTTTTGGTACCAAACGTGGTATAAGAACTGGTGTAGGAATCTTGTTCAAGTCTGGTGCAAGAACATGTCTCTTGGACATAGAAACGTATGATTAAACCATCATCGATAAAATCATGTTAAAAACATCTTTAATCACTAAAATCATAAGTAAAACATAATAATTAACCACATAGGTAAAACAAACGATTTATTGGCATATAACATGATAACAGTTATGAAATGTATCAAAAGTGCAGGAATATGATTTACGAATAGAGGTTTTACATGGTAGAAAATATGGCATATTTGGAGTTCAACACTCCCTCGCGCTTGTTGGTTTGCATGTCCTCATGCAAACAAAATTCGTATATACTCTATTTAATCATTGATTTCTGTGACTTTATTTCGTTGTGCAGTTATTGGTTCTTGTGGAGCAATGTCCTTTTTTTATTTGATAGTCATATATTTTTAACTTGATTTCTTTTACAATAGAGAAATGAAAATTGAGGACAAGTAAGGGATGGCAGATAGTATGAAGATGGTAGCTTATGTAAATATGAACTTAAATGTTTATATACTCTGTTCTTTTCTTTAATACCAATGGTTATTTGTGGTTCTTAATCAACAATGAATTCATCATTTTTATGTGAATGCTTTATGATATA
>JASDQU010242084.1:83543-95354 GCA_032191745.1 Picea mariana
TTTGAATTTGTATTTGAAATTGTGTTGTCTGAAATGGATGGATGTGGGAGAAGCTTCAGAAATCCCCTTAAAGGCATGGGATGATACCTATTTGAGGGTCAATTTTGAGTACCTACATAATGTCCTTATATTTATAGTATGCTTATGAGTTATCCAATCAAAAGTTTTTGGTTGAGACATTTAATGTTAAGTGGATGGAGCCACTAGAGAATAACCAAAAGGTGCCTCTAGTCCCTACATCATCTCTTTCATGTAAAATTATAGTAGTGTTTACCGTGACTAGAAATTTCATTTACTCTTTTGCTACTTTTTAATAAATATTCTTGGAAAACATGCTTTGGTAGTGGACTAGGATGTACAAGTTACCTATGGGGACCATTATAAGTATCATGTAAACCTTAAAAATTTTGTAAATCCCCATAATATTTTAAATATTATGATTATGAGCAATTGTTATTATTAATAGTCAGAAATCTGTATGTAATAATAAGAAGAAATGTCCTCGGTTGTTTTGGTTTTTGATGTTAGATTATCAATGTTATCTTCATCTCATTTCATTTATTTGGAAAGAAACATGACAAGATGTTGCATTTATTTAGAACTAAGTTAACTGACATGCAACTTTTATTTATTACTCTATCATATTTAAGAACAAGAAACCATATTTCACGTGTAAGAATATTTCCAATGTAACCATGTGTGTAACATGTATAGAAATACATTCATACTCAAGTTTGAAAGATAAGCTTTAATGTATACCAGAGTACAAAAAACCAACTGCTTTGATGATGATGTCAAGAAGTGATGGAAAATAAAGGAGCGATGTGATATGATACTTGCTTGGAACCATAGTTCAATGTAGTCTTGGTGTTCTTGGTTCACTTCCTTATTCATACCACTTTGCATGTCTTCCTCTATCATGCCACGCATATCATCTTATTTCGGATGGTTTGTCTCTTGGATGCATATAGGATCTGGTGATAGGCATGTCAAGAACTCCTCGATCTCAGCTTCTAGTGGTTTCTCTCCATCAAATGTGGTCCATGATTCTCTGGTCTCCTCGGTATATTGGAAAAGGGAATCAAAGGATACTTTTGTATATTCTTGTAGATTTTGTTCATGGAGCTTTTTCTTGTCTATCACTTCTTGGAGTACAGGTATGTTCTGGATTGATGTCAATATTTTCTCTTCCTGAGAAGCAAATATCCCAACTACTGCTAGGAATTGAGAGAGTTCCTTCAAACTCTCGATCATTCTTGAAGACTGATTTGTTGGTTTATAATCTCTGTCTTTCCCATGGATTATTAGAGTGGGGGGTTTTTACAACAATCTATGGGAAAGCCAAATTGAAGAAAACTAGCTAAAGGGAAAAGCAATCAAACAAATAGAAAACAAAACCTAATTCAAACTATACAAATGAATTGTCCTAAAAACAATACACCCAATAATGGAGAGTGAAGTTGCATATCTGGGTCATGAATTCTAGGAAACAAAACTCATAAATCAAATGTGGAGTGCAGGAACAAAGTGCAGGAATAAAGCACAAAATTGAAATATGGATGCGAGAAAAAAAAAAAAAAAAAGTTGAAATCTGAGTGCAGGAAACAATGCATGGAGTTAACACATTATGATGAGATGTTTTAAACATAGGTGTATCAATCTGAGAGTAATTTACTAAATTGAATACACCACAATAGGAAAACTAATCTACAAAAATCAAATTCCAATTATGTGAAATGAAATCAAAACAAAAACTAGAATTGAAATCTACAAACAGAAATGGAAAATACCAATCTAAAGAAAAACATAAAATAGTGCATACCAAAGGATGGGGGCCCTACCAAACTTGTCCTGCACTGTGGAAGATATCTACAGTACTAAGGAATGATCTACAACATGTACAGGAACATCAAGTCTTTCATTTCATCAAATTCAGAAAATTACAAGTCTCTTACATAATTGGCATTGTCATGATAACACTCTAATCTCCATTAGAAAAGAGTGTCCATAATGGTAATGGATCCCTTATCATCCCTATGAGGATGTATTTATACATACAAATGATTTAATAAAAGGATGGAACTAAATCCCAAAGCTCAGATTTCAAATTTTACAATTTTAGGCAAAAATCTCAAAATATGGGTTACTGCAATTTGGGTAGATTGGTGTTGAAGATCCGACCATAACTCGTAAACTATTCCTAATTTTGAAAAACTTCTCGTAATTTAGTTGATTTTCCACCTTCTAAAAAAACCCATATCTTGGAATTTTGAGATCTTCCTTTATCTGCACGGAAATCAAGGCGCAAGTTGGTAGTTTAAAAATTATGCTAATTTTTGGATGAATCGTTCCCCCTGAGATGGAGGTACACACATGTGATATGAATTATGACACATGTGTTCACATTCCGACGTCACTCTGGAGAAAATCCATATTCCCGATTTTCCTTTAGAAGCGTGCCAATATGTCGAACTATAATTCGGTACCGAATGCCTGTAGAATGTTTTGGTACCGAATGACTGTAGAATGTTCTGGTGCTGAAAGTGGTATAGGAACTAGTGCATGAATTCTATTCAATCCTGGTGCAAGAACATGTTTCTTGGACATAGAAACATATGATTAAACCATCATCGATAAAATCATGTTAAAACATCTTTAATCATTAAATTCATAAGTAAAACATAATAATTAACCACATAGGTAAAATGAACATTTTATTGGCATATAACATGATAACAGTTATGAAATGTATCAAAAGTGAGGGAATATGATTTACAAATGAAGGTTTTACATGATAGAAAATATGGCATATTTGGAGCTCAATAGGGGCTACTTCAAATGAATGAAAAAAGGTGCTTGATAAAGAGTAAGTCACTTATATTTTGTCAATTAAGTACAAAGAAATTGTTTGCATTGAAGTTGATAATATACGTTTGATCTCATGCTATTCATTTTGAATTCTTGTATACATCAACAAATTTAGAAATTGATGCCATCAATAAATTCGTTCTTTAAGTCGATAATATATATTTGATCTCATGCTTTTTGTTTTGAATTTTTGTATACATCAATGAATTTAGAAATTAATGCCATCAATAAATTCATTCCTTACAACACAGAGGCAACACGACCATGGGTCGCGTTGTACGAAGAGAAAATAAGAAAATGAGACAGTGTCAAGAAAACATTCAGATAGTTGAATGGTAGAAGCATGCATTATCCTAATCATTTTAAAAAAATATGACAAAAATATGTCCCAACAGTTGGGTGGCTAATCAAATACAAGAGAAATATGTGATGTCCGGTTGTAACCCAAATGGAGAAGATCTGGATGCACTAAACATAGGGATCAGGTGCATCAACTCTATAATAACCTCTCTAAGTACCACATTCAGTTTATAATATTGTACATTTGAATTGTAACATGTATTATGTTTTTATTAATGCTTGGGTTATTATACATATGACACCATCCTTTGTTAACATTTTTACAAGTGCATTTGTTCCCATATTTAGAGTATATGAACATCATTTTCACACCGAGTATGTTGATGATGGACACATCACACAAGATTGTGGAATGGAGGTCACGTTTGAGCAATCTAGTCGTGCTAGTCACCGTGATCAAAACCTAATAGAGGGGAATTTAGGTTACATTGGAAAGATAGAAGAGATCATGCAAGTGGACTTCTCATCATTTCAATGTGTTATCTTTTGTTGCAAGTGGTGGGATACCTTCAACTAGATAAATGTGAAGGAAGATCGTGATAGTGGTCTAATATGTATTAACTCTAAAAAAATGTGGGTTGAAACTAAGGAGCTCATGTTTTCCCAAATCATTGCAACCAAGTGTTTTTTAACCCAGATGTGTTGGATGGGGATTGGTGGTCCGTACTAAGACATGATCAAAGATATAAACATCTTTTTGAGAACACCAATGTTACAATGCCAAGTGAGAAAGATGATTAGGGTGATGGTAATGAAGACTGACTTGTAAATGCTTTATTTCGATATTTATATTGTGGATGTGTCATTTTATTATGGGTATATATAATGTACAATTTGTTTCTTCATTTTATAATTATGTTGGATATTACAAGTTAACAACCCTTTAAAACCACCATATTGAAAATACATAAAATAGTACCAGCATAAGATGTGGTTTTGATATATTTTTATTGTCATATTTATTGTTTATTATAGAAAATTTATGTTGTATTGTATTAACATATGTTTATGTTAACTTTTGAATTACTAATAATTAATTGAGATATCACAAAGATGGTGACCTACAATAGTAAAGATTTTTTTTTTTTTTTTTTAAACAGAAACAGTTATAGATTATATTAATGGGGTGGACTAGCCACAGATCCGATTACAAAATGGCCTCGAATTTCTTCGGGTCTGTCTTTTTGAACCATTTTACTTCTATAGCTATAGACCGGTGAACTGAACTAGTTCCTGTACATCTTCTAATAGAACTGGATTAAATTTAAGTGTCGAAACTCCAATCACTGTTTCAGCATAAGTCTCAGCACTGTTTCAGCATATGTCTCAGCACTTGTTTCAGCATTTGTTACATCGGTGTTTCAGCATATGTTCTAGCACTGTTTCAGCATATGTTCCAGCACTGTGTTTCAACATATGTTACAACACTGTTTCAACATATGTTTCAGCATTGTTTCAGCATATGTTCCAGCACTGTGTTTTAGCATATGTTCCAGCACTGTGTTTCAGCATATATTCCAGCACTGTGTTTCAGCATATGTTACAGCACTGTGTTTCAACATATGTTCCAACACTGTGTTTCAACATATGTTCCAACACTGTGTTTCAGCATATGTTACAGCACTGTGTTTCAGCATATGTTACAGCACTGTGTTTCAGCATATGTTACAGCACACCATCCTTCGCACAGCCATCTACGATTTTTACATGCTGCTGTCCTTTTCAAGGGATACAGATTTTTGTTGGGTCTCCGTCATTTATGCATAGATCTCCTTGGGCCAGGAGGCAACCTTTATTGGCTAAAGCATCTGCTTCTTTGTTTAAGTCCCTAAGTATATGGTAGCAGTTGAAGGAGGTGAAGTCCTGGAGAGTATGTCTTAGTCTTTGTAGGTTTTTATTTATTCCAACATCATTGAACTGTCCTCCCGAATGTATCATTTTGATCAAGATTTCAGAGTCTCCGAACGCTTGTAGATTCCGGTGGCCTGTTGCCTTAGCTATCTGGCAAACTTTTATTAGACTCAAGATTTCTGCTTGGTTATTTGTTCGCTTTCCAAGTCCCCAAATGAAGGTTTCTAGCGTTGTCCCTTCGCTGGAGTAAATGATTCCTCCAGCTCCCGCTATGCCCGGATTTCCCTTGGAGGCGTCGTCGAAGAATGCTGTAGTTATTCCTTGCTTCTGCCACCATCTTTGGAAAGTGTCATTATTGTCTCTTAGCCTCCATTTTGTTTCAGAATGGGGTTTTTCTATGCTTTGGGTCCTAGAAGTGAGCATAGGGTTACCGAGCCAATTCTTTTCTTCCTGCTGCAGCGAGATATCTGTTTTGTGGGCTTGAGAACTCAGAGTTTCTAAGAGGAGACCTTTTTCTTTCACTGCTACCATGCTGGGGGTCCATGCTATGTTGTTGAAGATTTGCTCGTTTCTTGCAAGCCATAGTTTCCAGCACACATACTTAGGGATGGCAATCCATATTCTGGCCCAAAGTGTTTTCATTGAGAGCGAGGGATAATAGTCCTTCTAGTTTGTGAAAAGATCTACAACAGAGATGTTCGAGGGGACAGCAACATTGAGACCATGGAGGGTAAGGAACCAGACTTTGTTTGCAAATTGACAGTCTACAAACAAATGGTCTAATGTTTCCATTTCTTCTTTGCATAGAGCACATCTGTGAGGGCCTGCGATATTTCTTTTCATTAAGTTTTCACCAGTGAGGACCTTTTTGTGTATTAGAGTCCAGAAGAAAAAATTAACCTTGGGGATCGCTGTAGAGTCCCAAACGTCCTTCTAGATTTTTGTTGGGGGTGGTCTATCTTTCTGGCGTTGAAGCATAGCGTAGCCTTTGGCTATAGAATAACTCCCTGTGGGTCCCCAGCCCCATTTGTATTTTTCATTCATGTGCACTGGTGCTGCGTCTCGGAGCTCTGCTTTGAGCATTTCAAGTTGTTGAAGGAGGCGACTTGGAACATTGCCGAAGTGCCAGTTTGACCAGGAGCCGTCCTCATTCCATTTTGATATATCACTGATCCTCTGTATTCCTCTCTGAGCAAGAAAAATGCAAATTTCGTTCAGGCTGGCGTTTGAGGCAAGGGGCGGCCTCCCCATTACCCGATCTGTCCATAGGCAAGTTTGTCTGCCATTTCCAGGAACTCGGTACAGATCCTGGGTGAAGATTCACATCCCTTTGAGGCATAATTGCCAAAGCTGCGTGCTTTTCCTGTGGGAGGCGTTTTGTAAATTTTGAATTTGAGCACTGGGAATGTATTTGTGGAAGAGAATTTTACTTACAGGATGAGAAGGCTCATTGTGCATCCTCCACAAGATTTTGCATCCAAGGCCAATGTTAACAAGAGCTGGATGTCTAATCTGGAGCCCGCCTTCTCTCATGGGCAGCTTTGCTATTTCCCATCTGACCAAATGGAACTTGTGTTGATTCCCTTTGCCACCATGCCACAGGAAATCTCTCAGGAACTTGTTGATTTGCCCAGAAATTGATTTGGGTGCCAGGAGATAAGCTGCTTGGTAGATCGGCAGTGAGGAGAGAGCTGCCTTTATCAATGTTAATTTTCCTTCGTGTGTGAGCCAGTGTCCTCCCCAGGCATCAATTTTCCCTTTAATTTTTGTTAGGACTCCTTCCCACAGGTTGACTTTATTGATGCCCAATGTTAATGGCAGCCCAAGGTACTGTATCTTTTCCCAATCTACATACCCTTTGAACCCCAAGGTGCTAGCAATCCTTTGGGTTTCATGTTCTGTTGCATTCCAACTATAGACAACACTTTTCCTTTCACTTATCAAATCTCCTGACACATTGCAGTAGTTCTGAAGTATGCTCTTAAAAGAAAAAGCTACTCTGTTTGAGGCTCCTCCTAGCATAAGAGAATCATCCGAAAACAAAGCGTGATTAATAGGCTTGAGATCCTTCGTAATTCTCAGGCTTGGGACAGCTCCTATTAACCTTTCCTGCTCCAGCTTCCTACTGAGTGAATCCACCATTAAAATGTACAGAAAAGGGGAGAGAGGGCAGCCTTGCCTCAACCCCCTCGAAGATTTGAAGAACCCTGCTGGCCTCCCGTTTACCAAAGGTGCTATCCATGGGCTGTGGGTGTAGGCTTGTATCAGGTTTACAAACTCTTGCTCAAATCCAAATGAGAGTAGCACTTGATATAGGAAGGTCAGCTTTACTCTGTCGAAGGCGTTAGCCATGTCTAACTTGATCAACATGCCCTTCTCTTTTCTGAGTTTGCTGGAATGCATAGCTTCCTGAACTAGGATCACATTATCCAGGATATGTCTCCCATTAACGAATCCTCCCTGCAATTCTGAAATGAGTTTGCCCAACAGTGGCTTTATTCTGTTTGCAAGGAGTTTTGCAATTATCTTATAAGAGGCGTTGCAAAGGGAAATTGGCCTGAATCTATCAAAGGAGATGGGGTTTGTTTCTTTCGGGATTAAAGAGAGGAATGTTGAGTTGGTGGCACCTCCCAGTTTTGCTTTCTGTAGAAATCCTTTTATCATTCTCATGAGATCAGATTTGATTATATTCCAACATATCCTGTAAAAATGAATAATGAACCCGTCTGGCCCTGGAACTTTGTCAGGGGCCATGGACCAGATGATTTTGCATATTTCTTCTTCGTTGGTTGGGCTCAAAAGTGTTGTGTTATCTTCTTTTGTAACTAGAGCCGGGATGTTCTTGAGGAAGTCCTTGCTGCCTTCTTTGTTATCATCATTCTCTTTGTTGTAAAGATGGTGAAAGTGTGAGACGGCAGCAACCTTTATTTGATCTATTCCTTTGCAAATCTTCCCATCATTGGTTGTGATTTCAGAGATGTGATTCCTGGAGAGCCGGGCTTTGAATTGGCGATGGAAGTAATATGTGTTTCTGTCCCCGGATTCCAACCATAAGAAGCGGGATTTTAATCTCCAATATTCTTCTTCGATTCTGAAGGAATGGTAAGTTTTACTTTGGATTGGTTGCTCCTTTTCTAGATCTGAGTTAGCAATTTCTTTTGTTTCCATTTCGTTTTGCAGCTTTCCCAACTACTGCACTAGCTCCTTTCTTTGGGTGTTAAGATTACTTTCCGGTCTTTTACTCCATTCCTTGAGAGATGTTTTTGTTATTTTAATTTTTTGTTCCCAGACAAAATGGGGAGACCCAGTTACTGTGGTGGCCCATGCCATTCACACTGTCTCATAGAAACCACTCTTTTCTTCCCACAAAGGGCTGAATCTGAATGGGATTGGGCCTAAAATTTCTTCATCCTCTAACGAAAGAAGAATGGGTTTGTGGTCCTAGGTAAGCTTGGGGAGGATGGCTGTGGAGATTAGCTTCCTTTCCAACAACAAAGTGCTTTGAACCAAGAACCTGTCCAATCTGGCAGAAATGTGTTCCTCCCCTGTCCTATTATTGGTCCAGGTGTAGAGCCCTCTGCATGGTTGAAAATCCATTAGGTCCCACTGTTGTATCATGTCTTCTACTACATGAGTCTATTGGTCCTTGCTGATCCTTCCTCCCCTCTTTTCTTTTCCATTCATTACTAGGTTGAGATCTCCAACAATGATTATATTTTTTGGGGAAATTAGTTCTAGATACTCAATTAAAGTTTTCCAACAGTCTTTCTTTTCAGAGTGCAGAGTTGGTACATAAAGATTGAATAATGCAATGGTTAAATTACTTACTGTATGCTTCAGTTCAGTGTAGCTCCAATGCTGAGTGTTGAAGGAGTTGACGAGGCTGAACTGATCTTCCTTCCATAGTGTTTCTATTCCTCTGGAGGTTCCCCTTGCACTGATTGCTTTGCCTGCATTCTTCTGCCATTTGTTTTTACTGATCTCTAGAAGGGCTTCCCCTTCGATTTTTGTCTCTTGGAGCATGAGAATGTCTGTTGGTTCCACTTTCATCAGGTCCTTAACTACTTCAATTTTTGTCGAGTTCCCCAGACCTCTATAGTTCCAAGAGATGGTTTTCATTACTTACTAGTGGGGGTGGACGGGCCTCCTCCTTTTTGAGACCTTATCCTTGCATTTCTGCCGATTGACATTTCTATTGTGGGTTGGCTTCCTTGGGTCTTTTGTCTTTCTGTCTCTTCCTCCCTAGCTTCTTTACAGGACTTCCTTCCTGCTCTTTTGGCTGGTCTTTCTGAGATCTCATCCTCAGAGGAGCTTACTGGTTCCATTATTTTCTTTCTGGCTATGTCTACATATGAAGGTGAGGGGGCTGCCTCCATGGATCCTGTCGTTTTCCCTTGTTCCCCGGTGTCTTTTCTTTTTAAGGGGGATTTTGGGTGTACCCTGCTTTCCATAATTATATCTGGTTCTTCTGTTTCCTTATTGAGATTTTCTACTTGCATTGCTGGTTGCGGCATGGGATTGGGGTCCCTGTCAGGTTGCTCTTGCTCCAGTTGCCCAGGGTTGTCGCTCTTCGTTGTTCCTTTGTTTCTAGTTCTTGCTGTCCCTATTTTCTGAACTGTGATCCACTGGTTTGTTTTCGCATTCTCATTCTCCTCTGCATTCTTTTTTTTGCAGTGCCTTGCGAAGTGGCCATATCCATGGCAGTGCCAGCATTTGAAAGGTAACTGTTCATAGTCTAGCTCCTGGATATGCGTCCAATCTACCGCTGTAAGTTTGATTGCCTCTGGTAATCCCACTTCCAGATCCACCTCCACTCAGATCCGAGCGCATGAGTATTGATCTTTCCTGGTTGCTTGATCAATGTACCTTCCGAGCTTGTTTCCGATTGCATGCAGTGATTTTTGGTTCCAGCAGTGCAAAGGGAGATGTGGTAGGCGAACCCACACTGGAACAGCGGATGGCACATCCTGAGCTGGATCGAAATCCGGGGTCCATTTGTTCAGATATAGCCCCTGGGGTCCCATGAAATATGGGTCATTTATGAAAATGAGGTTTTTATCTTTAGGGTTTTCAAAGACAAAAACAAAGTAACCTTTCCCTACGAAGTGACTCTTTATCCCTTCTGAGATGAGCGGGCTCCAATTCCTCTGCACTCAGGCTTCGACGGATTTGGGAGAGGGCCAAAGCCCAGTAAATTGCCTGATAAGACCTCTGTCTGCCAGATTGATTGTCGACCTGCAAGTTTCTTCTAATGGAAGTTCTACGCTTGGGATGCATTCCAGTTTCTTGACGAACTTCTGTTGTGCTGTTGACGACGGTCTTTTGGAGGCCTCGACCACCAGTTTCCTGAAGGCATCAATCTCTGGCAAAGGGGGAGAGGTGGGGACGGATCCCCCACCAGCGTCCATGGCTGGTTGACCTCTGCTCGCTGCTCGCTGTGCTAATATCTGCTTAGGTCGCGCTCCACTCGCCCTCTCGCTCCTCACGCGTCTCCTTTAAAAGGTGGTGAGCTTGGCTCGGAACGGTTAATCAAACAGCGAGCAGCGGCCATGTTTGGGTTCGAGCCCGAGACCTGACCGTCGTTACATGACCGACCTTACCACTACACCACACCCACGACCTTCAAGGTGGTGAGCTTGGCTTGGAATGGTTAATCAAACAGCGAGCAACGACCATGTTCGGGTTCGAGCCTGAGACCTGACTGTCGTTACATGACCGACCTTACCACTACGCCGCACCCACGACCTTAATAGTAAAGATTTATTTTAAATTAGATTTTATTTAACAAAAAAATGAAGTTATTAAAAAATCAAACCTCAAAATTTTTATTGTTTGAAAAAAATAAAAATTCAAATAACTATATACTTACTTTGATGGAACTTTTAAGGACAATTCCAACAAAATAACTTTGTGCAAATCTATGAGTTCTGCAATCATACTTGTGGTGTTGGTATTATTAACTTTGATGGCATACCCAACCTTAACTAGTGCAACTATCATGGCCTTCACCTATTCCACTCCATCCTTTAGTTTTATAATCATATAAACTCATATTAATCATTTTTTTTACATTCTTCTTGAAATAAGTGTCAATATGGGAAGGACATGGAAATTCTAAAAGAGTATTTTTCTAGAGCCTAGTCAAAATTAAGGAAAATTTTAATGATCCATACTTATCTATAAGTATAGAAACCTTTGTCAATTTTATTAATTCTTAAAATACTAATTATAAAATGTTTATCGATATTTATTTTTAATAGAAGATTAAAGTTAGTATTAGAGTAAAAAATTGTGAAAGCATTTCATCGAAAGTGTATAGATCATTAAAATGTATTATTATTCTTTATATTTAGTATTTTAAATTTAGTTGAATAAACAGTTGGATAATATAAATTAATAAAATCGTTGGAAAAATTAAATATTAATAAAATATAATAATTATGATTTTAGTAAATAGTTATATTATAACTTTGTCTTGTAAGATTTGAATAATAAAAAATAGCATTATTATTACATCATCATCATTATTGTTAGTGAATAATTATATTATAATGTTCTTATTATAATATATGAAAAATACATAATTATTCAAATCACAATCATTTTACTCATCATATTTAAGTATTTTTGTTTCTAAACACATTTAATCAACATATTGTATCTTGTTTGACAACAAACAATTCACCTTGAATAAGAGTTAAATATTATATGGCATTAATTGTTATAACTTTT
>JASDQU010242084.1:122333-139963 GCA_032191745.1 Picea mariana
CATGAGGACAGTCGAGGAATTTCAAATTGCCAGGAGGGCAATGGATCGAGATCACTGCGGGATCTCATAGACTTCCAGGAGGGTAGTGGAAGGTTTCCAATTTGCCAGGTAGGCAAGGGAACAAAGATGGGATCAATTGATTCCATAGACTACCAGGAGGGCAACAAAGAAATCCCATATTGCCAGGTGGGCAGGGATGAGCAGATGAGTTGGAATCAACCAGAGGAGCTGACAGAGCAGATGAGACTATCCGAGGGTCTCATAAATTCAGAGATGGATTTAGATCAGCATATGCAGTTGACAAAGGAGGAAGATATGAGAGGTCTTATAATGATTGGGGGAATTCAAGTATTCCTACCATTTTCCCAGGAGGAGGAGGAAGTATGTGTTGTAGATGAAGCAGCAACAACAAAAGAAGAACAGTCGGCTGAGACTATCAAGGAAGAATTGGAGCAGACTTTGGAAGTTGCCCAAGTAGGAGAGGGAAACGAGCATTCTGAGGATTGGCTCAATATTTTCAGCTAGGGGACTGAAAAGACTGCAACATGGGAGTTTGCAGCAGAATAAGAAGAAGCATACAACATTTGCTTTGCTGATCTGTATGAGCAGATTGAAGCCCTGGAAGAGAGGGTGAAGGTGCAGAGCATGCACATCCAATAGGTAAAGTTGGAAGCTGATGAAGAAAGCATGAGAGATCACAATGATTTGCCCATGAGCCAAAAATTTTTGCAGCTGAGGAGACTGCATGAACAGAGCCAGCCACTGGAGCAGCTGGACCAAGTGATAGAAGATCTCATAAGGTTGTTGGTAGAGTCAGCAGAGACTGCTAGGAAGGAGAGGCTGAGCAGAAAGGAAGAAGCAGCAACAACAGCAGAATGGAGCGGATGAACAACTCCAGAGGATGATTTGGGATCCAGGAGGATTTCAACAGCGGAGATGGGAAGCTCATGAGCAGGAGCTCATGAATTTTGCAGATGAGGAGTATGATGCAGGAGCATCTCTCCACGACAGCCATCCATCCAGCCAGTCGTGTCAAGCGCGTGCATTCAATTTGAAGAGAGGCCCAGCCCTCATCTTGTATTTTGTAATTGAATGTAATTTAATGTTTAGGCTGTTGAGCCATAGAGTCGTGCTTTATGTAGGCATTAGGTAGATAGGCCTTTAATGTTTTGAAAGGCTAAGATATAGATCCAGATGCTGGACTAGACAACCCATTCAATGTAAGTGAATAGGGTAGGTGAGATTGGAGGGAAGAGCTTGAAGAGCCCCCTTAGGTAAAATAGATTTTCGTATCTCTTTTTGAGTAGTGGTAGTGGTTGTAAAAGGAGAGCCAGAGAGAGCTCGAGAACACCCTTGTACAAATAGGCATTTTCCATTTTTAAATATATAAACAGAAGCAGTTTTTCCTGCATGGATTCTGTGTTATGTGAATGTCTGTGAGTGTTCTTCATATGTTGTGAGTGTGTGTTATGTTATGCATTTGCAAGAGTGTGTTTGATTTCAGGCTTGAGAGGTTCTTTGTGGTTTCATGCTAGGAGGGCGTGACAGAGTGTTGCGGACTATGAATACCAGTGCACTGAAGCACTTCTGAACTTTGCGGAGTCAGACAGAGACGTGCCAGGTGGGCACAGGAACTGGAGTCAACAACTCAGGGGGAGACCTCAAGGTTGTTGAATACCTTGGAGGCGAGGCTGTGTAGGAGAGACACAGTTACAGACAGAGCTATGTGGAGTTCTGTAGAAGCTCTGCCAGGTGGGCATCGAGCATACACACAGTGGTGCATTGAGGAGAACTTGACTGTGAGTTATTAAGAAGACAGAAGCTCTGAGGAGTTCTGTAAAGCTCTGCCAGGTGGGCATTGAGCATATGCACAGTGGTGCTGAGGAAGAACTCTGTTGTGAGTTCAGACAGAAGCCAGAATCACTGAGGATTCTGAGAGCTCTGCCAGGTGGGCATTGAGCAGGTGCAAGGAGTGCATAGAGGACAGAACTACTGAGTTCTATGGAAAGATACTCTCCCAGGTGGGCATTGAGTAAGTGTGCAGACAGGCACATGAGAAGAGAACTCTTTGAGTTCTGGTATTTGGAGGATGAATCCACTGAGAGATCTTCACAGGGTTAATGAACACCCTGTAGACTCAGCAAGAGGTTTCTTGAGCAGAAGGATAGCCAGGGGGGAATCCAATACATTCTCCATCTGAGGGAGAAGGAAAGGGGATTTATTTCCCAAGAGACTTGAGTGGTTGAGAAGCTTAGAAGAGATATCACCAGTGTGTGCATGAGAAGACCGACGGGAGCGCAGACATCAGAATCCTTTAAGGGCTCGAAAGGAGCAAGTTCAGGAGAAAGCTCAGGAGGAACAACGTTTTTACACGCGCAAGCGAAGCTCAAGGTTCGGGAGCTCGTTGCAGAAAACAGATAAAGGTCGAGGCCTTTGAGTTTGAAAATTATCCCAAGGTTGGGAGGAAGAAAGTGCGCAAGCCCAGGAGGAGCACAACAGCCGTCAGACCGACTGGAGAAAAGAGATCTAGACCATTGAAATTTTACGTCCAGGAGGCGCACAGGAGGAGCGCACAAGGAGAACAGATATGAGCCATCAGATCTTGAGAAGATACCCGACAGCCATCGGATCTGCAGAGAGTTGCGAGGGAGTTAACCTCATGAATAGGAGGAGGAAAGTCCCAAGGAAAGTTTTGACACATATCGGGATATCGAGGCATCGGGAATTGGAATATCGACATTCCTGTGGATAGGAGATCAGGTAAGTCCACCCTGAAAACCCCGACACAAATCTGGGCCGTCCATTTGAGAGAGGACGTGTGTCACGCGATCATCCATTTCGGAGATCCGGGCACTAGACATTGGGATATCGACACTCGGGATATCGGAGTTCTTGAGGTCGAAGAAGTCGGGACATTTCAAGTCTCGAAATAGCGAGAGGTGATCAGGACCATCCATCTGTAGAGGACGCGTGGCGACCATCGGAGCCATCGGGGAAAGCCCCGACAGGAGGTCATTCATCGGCATATCAGGGATCGGGATATCGCGAATCCCGTGGATGAGGAGTCTGGACATTTCAGGATCGCGAGGCCCGAAACCTCGACAGATGCAACGGAGTGTTGACAGGTCAAGGCTGAGAGAGTGATCGGAGGATCGACGCAACAGGATTTGGAGGATCGCGAGTCCAGGGGACATGTGCATATTGACATCGCGAACCCCGAAACTCCGATAGGATTAGCCCCGAAAGGAAACAAGGCTGCGGTCTTGTAAGAGCAGGTCATATGGATCATGGCATAGTCAAAAAGGTCTAAAGCCAAAGGAGGAGCGTATTGGGACATCGGGAATCCCATGAGTAAAGTGCTCAAGCATTTCAGAAATGCGAAGGCTGAGACCCCGAATGAAGGTAAGACTGCGGTCACGGGGATAGTGGTCATATGGGTCAGGAGCATAGCTAGTAGGGCTAATGCGTGAAGGGCGCACATTGGCGATCAAGAGTTGAAGAGGTAAAGAACTCTTGTCACCGGGGATCACGAAACCCTGAAACCTGAAATTGTCATCGGGGAAAGAGCGCGGTCATGTGCAGAAGGCCGTGACAGAAGAAAGAAGGACCCGTGGATCGGGTTTTCATCGGGGATTCCATTCTGAGGAATCAAAAGAGCTACTCCGACTCAGAAAGCATTGTAGATAGCGATCTTGTAAGCGGAAGGTCAGGTGCAGAGACCCTGCGAGGTATGTGGTAGCAACCTTACTGCATCAATTCTGGATGGGAAAATGAAATGGCACTATGGTGTGGTGAAGTATCATACATCTCCCCAGGACAAGAATCTTGGTATAAGGATTTAGCTTATATCCTACACCACGGGACCTATCCAGAAAACCTCAACCCTAGGGAAAGGAGGGCCTTCAAGTTAAAATATACACAATATCGCCTTATAAATTCGGTACTCTTCCAGATCAATTATGATGGAATACTATTAAGATGTCTCAGACGTGAATACGGAGACAAAGTGTTGAAGGAGCTCCATGATGGCCCTGTCGAGGGACATTTCACAGGAAACACGACCACTTATAAGACTCTGAGAACCGGCTATTATTGGCCCACCTTGTTCAATGACGCTCATTCTTATGCTAGAAATTGTAAAATTTGTAAAATGAGCGTTGGGAGGGAGAAGAGAGCAACAGTCCCACTCCAACCTGTGACTGTCTCTAGGCCCTTTGAGCAAAGGTAGTTGGATATCATAGGAGAAATTACACCCATCTCTTCAAAATAACACAAGTACATTCTTACTGCAACTAATTATTTCACGAAATGGGCAGAGATCGTTCCTCTGGCTCAGGTAAACGAAAAGTTAGTAATCCAATTTATAGAACAACAACTAATCACAAGGTTTGGTGTCCCTTCTATCCCGGTCTTTGATAACACAACTTATTTTTCTTCCACCCTTTTGACAGAGTTTTCTCTAGACAAAGGAATCATAATTAGGTATTTAAAAAATTATAATCCACAGGGAAACAGTGTGGCAGAATCAACTAACAAGAAAGTAATGAGGATATTAAAGAAGATGGTTGCAGAAAACCAAAGGAATTGGCATAATCTACTCCATAACGCCTTGTGGGCCGACAGAGTCACACCCAAAGAAGCTATAGGAAATTCCCCATGCATTCTGGTCTACGGGCAAGAAGCCATCCTCCCAAATGGGCTCTATCTTCCATCTCTTCAACTAGCCCAAGTTTGCAGTGAGGAACCTGCATCGGACATACAACGAAGAATCAACACTCTGATCATGCTGGAGGAAGAAAGAGAAAAGGCTAAGTCAAAATTCCTAGCTCACCAATAGATAGTGAAAAGATGGTTCGATAAGAATAAGGCTAAAGAGAATAACTTCGAAGTAGGAGACCTAGTCCTAAAGTGGGACGAAGAAAATGAACCAAAAGGGAAGCATTCTAAGTTTAAAAATATGTGGCTTGGACCTTTCCAGGTAGCTGAGAAGATTGGGGCAGGAACTTGTCGGTTACAAAATTTGATGGGAGAACCTGATGGCCTTCTAGTTAATGTCCAAGCCCTAAAACAATATTTCCCGTAAAATAATAATAATAATAATAATAATAATCTCTTTTGATTGTACGTTGTTTTCATGATTTCGGCTCTAGATAGATCTTTGCAATTTTGATTTATTTTCTTTTTGTAGTTTTGTTTTCCGCACTTTTGAAGGTTGTGTTCAACAAGACAATGGTCGACCTCGAATCATGCGACATAGCGAACTCTGTTCCTAACTCATCGCTCACAAACAATGCAAAAAAGAATCAAGGAACCTGCAGTCGCTTTGAAGAGTCCTCTACCAAACCTGCGCAAATGAATAACTTTGGAGACATGTCAGAAGTGTCTTCTTAGTGGTTTGGTGAGAAATTGAGGGAAATTTGGAAAGGTGGAAAGGACTACATGGACCCAGAAGATGAAGGTAGTAAAGTATCCACCTTAACCATCTCACTTTGCAAGTAAACAAACATCCTCCTCTCCCACTCACTTAGGGCGTCATGATGAAATAAAATTGATATTATCAAAAGAGTGAACAATAGGAGAGGGAATGCAGATATCTCCATCGGGGCTATAGACGTTCGCTGGCAGCGGAGCAAGGTCTGTGATGTCGGGGTGACTTCGTTGGGGCTATGGACGCTCGTGGGCAGCGAAGCAACACCACAACAAGTAATCAAAGGTAACTAAAGGCTTCATGCCAGTGAGTACTTTTCTATATTTTTGTCTAAAAAAGGGCATAAGTCAAGGTTATAGGAATGAAGGATGAATAGAGGTTAAAATCCCACAAGCAGACCCATAAGCATCAACTAGAGAACTTCAAATGCAAAGGTAAAGAGGTTTTGATTGTCAAACCAATCAAGGTTCTCCATCAGCTTCTATATCAGCCGAGCCTTGGAGAAGGAACAAAGATTCTGCTTTCGCCCAGTAAATCTCCATTTGTTGAGCACTCAACATACCCTAAAAAGGTTTATGTCAAATTTTTACTTTTTGGGTACCACTTGATCTTTCACACTATCTGATTGCACTTCAGTATGAAACTGTTGCATGTTCTTATCATTTATGTTTTCATGTTGAGTCGTTTAAATTCTACTTGAACATGTGAAAATCATCTTAACTTTAAAAGGGACTAACATTTACTTAAAAAATCGATAATCTAAAGTTTTCCCCAACGCGCTTAGGAAATTCGACATCAGGAAAAATTAAAAGTGATGAAAATCACTTGAGAAAACCAAAATAGTTGGGCGCCGAATTTCACCGGCGTTGGTAGAAGGAGGTCTCTCGTCTCCGCGAATAAGCTTCACTAAATATATCGCCGAAGACTAACTCATTTGGCATCGACAAAAGATTAAAATAATAAGTGTCGCGCGAAGTAAAGGAGATATCACTGATCGTCGACTTCCGAAATATTTTCGATGTTGGCAATTTATGAAGATGATAACCCACGAAGAAAACTACGCGTTAATTTTACTTTTGAACTTCAATCCCCGATGCCATCCCGACATCGGTAGTTTCAATATATATCTCTTTTAGTGCGTTCAATGTGAACGAATCCCAAGTGCAATCCTTACCCAAAAGCCGATTTCTGGATTTTATTTTTAATAACCCTCGAGTCAGTAACTCCACGTCAACATCAATCGGCATCAAAAGTTTCTAAAGGAAAATATCAACGAACTTACAAAGCAACTTAGAACAACGATAATTATAAAATCATATAATTTACGAGAAGATTATATAAAAAAAAAAAAAAACATGGTAGATTTACATACAAGACGGAACATGATACATTCAACTGCAAAACATTTTCAAAGTCTCATATATTAAGGCTCCTGCCAAGCTCAAGTTACATGCAAATAAACACCACTGACTCCTTGACTAACCGGCCCGGTTACATTGAGAACGTGAAAACCCTCACAACAAACAGAGAAAACTATCAAACTTCGCTTCGGAGAATGAAAAACAAGAGTCCTCCCATCATGTATCTCTTGCACATGGACCTTCTCCCGGACTACTCTTCACCCCTTGCAGTGTTTTGATTTTTCCTTCCCCGTCATCCTCTATGCTTCGCACAACTGCACAATCGTATCTTGTGCCTTCCGAAGCTATCTCTTGAGCCAATTTGTGCTTCCTTCGCGACCCTGCGGTGTCGATACCTCCTGGTTCTTCGCCGCCAACTGTCTCCGCAATTTTCTATTTGCTTGATAAAGTTCAACTATGGTGAGTTGGGCCCGCTCTAGCTGCTAGATGGGACTTCCAATAGGAGAACCCAGTGTATTTTCCCTTCCCATTCGTCACCTGATTCCTCGACTGGTAATCCCGACAGGCTCCAGCTAGGTAGTGTGCATTGTAAACTCCTCATCGGCTGGGTGTGCACTCAACTCAGTTGGGAGGTGGCCTTCTCCTCCTATTTCCTTATTTTTTGTAGGCCTTCCCCTCCTCCGCGGTGTTTTCTTCTAAGAGGGCACGACCTCCAACATATTTTCTTCAGACATATTTTTCTCCACTCGCACCTCTGCTTGAGACATTGACACTGTTTTTGAGCAAAGGTAGGTACCTCCTATTGAAGCGTCAGGGACACTTGAGGCCAATAAGAAAGAGTCCCAGGCATGTTGGGGCTTGGACCTGGTGCTCTGACTACCTCGCAAACCCCATCCCTTGTTTAAAGGGGATCCCATAGTGTGACAACTTATTGGCTTAGATGTCTTCGGATGAATAAAATACTATGACAAAGAGTTTTTCTAGAATTGAAATCGCAAGACCAACGCTACCGATGAATAAACTCGGTTGATGTGTAGAATCCACAAAGAGCCTCTAGAATTTATAGTAGAACGAGGAAGCAAAACATAATGTACCAAAGAACACTCACACCTCGTGACAGGGTGTCTTGAATATTTAATGCATCACAGTTGCTCAACATATGCAATCCAGAATGCATGAAACGTCGCCAATCAGAGTTGTAGGGAATATATGGTACAATCATTCCAATCTCTTTAATCTCCCCAGCTTCCATTATTAGTGAATGATAGTTAAAACGCTTGGTAATACGGCTTCCGGAGGAGAAAATTGCCTTGACCTAAGGCATTTAACGACTTCCTTATTATGGTATCTGACATTTTAGGAGCGTACGCACACTTTTGACACACGTTCGGCTCTGGGATCCTTTCCCAACCCCAAGGGTCAATCGACCACTGTGACAGTTTCTATGCTCCTATCTGTCGTACTTTATTTTCCATGCTATGGTGTGCAGATGTAACTCATTCAAACTAAAGAGGAGCGGCAGCATGGACAAGGACATTACAGGTCATTCAAAAGGGAGACTAGGATCATGTAAGTATTAAATTATTGAGACTCACGAGCTCTATAGGTACGCATTGGTCTATTTTGTTTTTGTTTGCATCTTACTATGCGTTGCCTGATAAGTGATTTATAAACTACCTCAACCCCGATTGCAAGAAAGATCCTCCCGACTACCGAACAAAGTTTCCTCTGTAACCTCATCAAGGAACTCGAAAGAAACATCGAAACAAAATGAACAAAGAAATGAAGGATATCAGACTCCCCGAGTTCAGCACCCCGACAACTTCGTCGACCTAAGCGACATAGTTGAGTCACATGCCAAATAAGAATCGCTATGGACTAAAGAGATTGAAAAGATGACCGACACGAGGCCAAGGGAAGTGCAATGATTTGCAGAGCATTTAATTAGAGCTTGAACCATGCTACAACAGTTGAACTCCATTCTAGTGAAGTACCGGATGCATGTGATGGACATCAGAGGAATACATGCGACTTTGATGGAACAACACAAATTTTCATGGGCCCAAACTTGTGAAGAGTTGTTTATCAGTTGGTTTGAGTACGAGAGAAATCACCCTTTTCAAGAGATATCTTGGGTTGACTGTTAAAGAAACTGTTAGTATAGGATGCCACGTGGAGATTTTTGTTTTACTTAAACTACACTTAGCCATTATTTTCAGTTGAAATTTACATTATAAATAAATACATCGACCAATTAGTTAAGGGTCGATGGTTGTTGTAAGAACTCTTTCTTTTTGGTTGTTAAGAATTATTTTGAAGCTGCTATGAATTAAGAAGTCCTTTTGAACCAGAGACAAGTCATTTTCATCAAATGCATGTGTTTGGACGTGGAGAATAACTATTTCCCATATCGTTTCATGAATGATGTTGTAATAAGTAAGATCTATTTAATCTATTGTCAAGTTATCTGGTGCTATATTTTGTTGTTCTTTACTTTAAATGATGAACATGAATCGTTGTGTTAACATGTGATGAATGATTATGGTAGATGAATTGTTTTGCTTGCCATTATCTTATTTGCATATGTGTTTTCTTTCTAATAATTAGTTTCTCAGACAGTAGTTAGATGCTCATGAAGTTAATGTATTAGTACTAGGCATGTGGTATAAAATCATTGTATGCATGCTTGAGCAACGGGTTATCCCAAGTTCAGCCTCTTCCCCAGTAGTTAGAATTTAATCTTGTTTGTCACCAAGTTGGTTTATGTCGGGTTACATCTCATATCGGTCTCACCCAAGAGAAAATAAAAAAAGAGATAGTCTAAACTGAAGGAAGAGCCTTCACAAGAAAACATAAAGCTCATCGATAAATTGGTCAGATCGCAAGATCTAGAGAACCATTCCACCATTAAACGCTGCAGAGTCTAATTAGGCCTCGGTGGCAGGTTTGGTTCCTACTATTTAATCAGGGATTTAGGACCCATCAACAATATCCAGTGAACAATATATTCTATTGAATAAATGAAATAGGCTGAAACTGTAAAACTGCAAAACTGAAACAACTTGCTCGAATGGTGGTGGCTATCTCTGAGAAGCGATGAGGCTACTACGCGCATCCTTCTGAGAAGAATGATTAAAATGAGGCTCCAAAGGCCTTTTTAATATTACTCATGAATTCCAAAAACCTATCCCTAGGAGGTGAAATGCCAAAAGTCATGTGGGGACCTATGGGTAAGTTGGTACCTCAACTTCCTGGGGTCGTAACCTGTGCATACGAACTCCGTTTTAGGAACGCGATAGCCTGTTGGAAAGGTATTTTCGAGAAATACACATTACATCGTCAAAATCTGACTTTGTCTATAGTTTGACTATGGAAGGCGAAAAAAACATTGTTTAGGGCCCCAAAAAATCCCTGGAAGTACAGAAAGATGCGATGACAAGAAAACATCCAAAATAAGCCAATTGGATTAGGTGGGAGGCCACCAGTCTCCTCCTAGAAGATGTGTAGGGCTTAAAAAAACTCTATAAGTGTAGAAACCACAATTACAAAGAAGTACAAAAGAACGTGTTGAACTAAAAACTGTCAAGAGGAGCCAATTGGAATAGGTGGGTGGCCACAAATATCCACCTAGATCAGTCTGTTGACGCTTAAAAGAGCAATGATTAAAACTATGCTCAGAAATGATTGACAAGCTTTATTATATATCTATATTAATAATAAAGTAGTAGGTGGTACCCCCTTGTTAGACTTGTGGCGCTATGGTGGATATGCAGTGCTCATATTTAGTTTGCTTATGTGATGGTACCAACACAGTCTTCTATAGTTCATTTGTCTCATATCAAGGTTTAAAATGTTATGGTGATATGGATATTTGGTTGATTAAAACATGGCACTGAATGGATTTGATGATCTCTCACAAAATATGTTAAGGTTTCCCAGTGGATGAAAGAATTATTATCAGTTTTGTTTTGATATTGCATTAAACATGGTGTTAAATGGTTAAATGATCTTGATATAGGATAATAATGGAGCTCTTTAGAATAAAATAACTATACTTGAGTTCTAATGTTATATTATCATGACAAAGCATGAGCGCTATAGACCCTTGCTACTATGGTTATGCACTTTGTTCGAATTTCGTATATGGTTGTACATTGGGTTATGTTCCTAGCACATTGTTATTTAAATAAGTTGTTATTACCAAGGGGTGGTGCACTATGCAAAAGTGATATGGAAATGGATATTTGGTTGATTAATTGTTTAGTTCTATGGTGAATTGGCTTGGCTCGTACATTGAATTGAATGAGGTTGGAAGGGAGAAGAGACATGCATTTACTGCATGTCACTCAAACTCCCCTCGAGCTCGTCCCCTAGTCATTCTTGCATTTTGGTTTTAGCTCTGGTAGTTGTTGTTGTTCTGCCTTGTTTGGTCGTAAAGGAGATATACAGTCTTGTTCCTCGCACAGGATTTTTCCAAGTATGGGTTTTCTTACTCTTCCATCCATGATAGTTACTCTGCCCTTTGAATCAATTTTTGGCTCATGTTTCTCACAGTCTGTGTGATTCTTAAGTTGTTATGATACTTTTGAACTGTGTATTGGTGTTTGTGTCCATGGTTTCATATGGTGGTTCTGGAATGTGGGAACTTAAAAAATAAAATGGTCACACTCATAGAAATGTTGAATAAAATTTACTGTGAAGCTTGCCCGGTCATGGCTTGGGTTTTGGGGTCTGGCCTCTCTGTGGAAATTGATTATTATGGTTTAACAAAGTTATGATCTTTGTGAGTACCCAATCTATGGATTGTTATAACAGATCTCCGTGTTTAAGTTTCCCCGCACCATGTTCGTCTATGTGACTAGTGTACACACGTTTTTTGACTATGTGGGTTTTAATGTGAACTAATGAAAGATTAAAGTGTTTCTTTCCTTTCCTTGGAAAAACCATGAGTTTTTAGTTTCTTGCTTATAATATCATCGTTTTCATGAAATCATTGCACATTATGAACTTAATGCCACCCAAAAGTTGATGGAAGAATTATGCATTCTTTTGGTCGAGCACGAGTTTGTGCTTGGACGCTCATATTATAGTGTTGATTAAAGGGATTGGCTTCATTTTGTTTCCTGTTGGAATTAGTTGTCTGTTGTTTTGGAAAGCCTTACATCCGAGAGAATTGTTACATAGTATTGTTATGTGGTAAATCGTTATAGGGCATGAGTTGTCTACATTATTTAAAGACTTAACCCTCTGATTGAACTACCTGATTCATACCTTCCACTTGATGTCTTAAACCCTAAATACTATATTGATATCATCATACTGAAGTTTGATGGTTGGTGGGAACATTGTGCGTGCTTGGTTACTTGGGAAAGATTTTGTTGCATCCTTCGTTTGGAAATTCTAAAAGAAGTTTGTACCTAATTGTTTATTTGAAGCTTGGGCTCAGAGTATTGAGGTTTAGTTTTCAAATGTTATGTTGTTTATATAAAAAGAAACCTGTGTGTGAATTGATTGGGGCCCGAATAAGAGTTATAATGTCCAATTTGATTGCCTTGAACAATGTTGAAATAAATAATGGATATAAGTGGTTGTAAACATTGTGTGTGTTCCTATTGGTTTTAAAGGATTTAGCATTTGAGTTAATGTATGATTATGGCTCAAAGTCTATTGTGGTTTATCATATCGATTGCAATGTTGTTCATTATGACTGTCATATAATGATTATATGGATGCAAAGGTTGTTGTAATTAAATAATTCCGGGTATATAGATTATTGTTTGGAAGCCAACAAACAAATTTGTCAAAGGAAATAACAATTTAAATTGTTGTTTTGAAAAAGTGAACAGAGATATGTTTTGTTTGTATGTTTTGAAAAAGTGGAGGTATGAATAGAGATATGTTTTGTTTGCATGTTTTGATTTATTTTCAATTGAAAAGTATCCATATTATTTCCCTGTCATTCTATCACTTTTATCTCATTACATTCCCCTCATAATCCCAATTTTATTTATTGCATCCATGTTCTGTGAAATAAATTTTAAAAGAAAAAATGTGTGCAAAAGCGACAAAAGGATAACACAACAAGGATTGATGACTGATATTTTGATACTTTATGACACATTAAATTGTTTGATTAATTGTTGAACAATATTCATGTATTAATCCCTATCATTATACCACTTTTCACTAATTATACTCCCTCCATATCTCCCAGAAACCCTACCACCCCATGTTCACTTGGTGATTAATAAATGGTTTGTTATGGATGGATTTGCATATATTTCGTGTCAATTCTTGAGCCAATTGTTGATTCATGTAGAATAATGTCATGTATGTTTTATTAAGAGCTTCATTACTGACGAACTGCTGCTACAGGATGATTTTATTCAGTAGGGGTAGAAATGGAAGAAATAACAGAGGCAGGGGAAATTGGAACCGAGGTCTTAGAAGGCCTAGATTTTCCATACATTTTGATGTTGACCCCCAAGAGTTGAACCAATTGTTCCAAGATGGGTTCTTTAACTAGATTTTTCATGGAATAGTACACCCTCAACTAGAAATACCTCCTTTCTAGCCTCAGAACATCCCTGGCATTCTTGTTCCTCCACATGTGTCCTTGCAACCAGAAGTCCTTGCAAATGATGGATGGCAAGAGATAATCAACCTGACTATCTCTCACCATAGTGGTTGGCCCAATATGTCATTACCTCTCCCACCACCTGTTAATCCTAATGTCCAGATTGTTCATGTTGATTCACCTGTTCAATCTTCACATGCTTGTAAAAGACTAAAAACTGATGTTCCCCAACCTATGCAAGATAAAGGAAAAGCAATGGCCTCCCCTTCTTCTCCCTCCAATGATTCCTCAAAATATGTGTCTTCTTGCATGCATTTGAAGGATAATTGTTCCCATGTTATCAACGAGATACAACTGCAAGGGTCTAACTGACCACGAGCTACTTTTGAGATATCAAAGGGAAACAATAGTAAAAAAAGAAAAATTGTCTTCCAGAGTGGCAAGTATGGTTTTTAGATTATGTGTTTTTATTATTTGAGTTGATGAAGACAGTGCTAGTGGTTTTCAGAATGTTTGGACAACAAACTTTGTTTTGGTATTTTATGGATAATGTGGATAATTTGGATAATGAAGATATTTATATATATATTGGATATGATATAAATTATTTATGATATTTAAAATATCCAGTTTGGAGGATATTTAAAGGAGATACAAGGGTGGCATGTGGTTTAAATTATTATCCCTTTTGTGTTATATTTTATGATGTGAAAAGAAGATATTTACAGGATTCACAAGGGGTCCCACCTACCTAGCTATTATTGTAAATGTGTTGAACCTACATAGAATAGATCTAGCTAAACAATGATACACACATTTGCAGAGAGAATAGAAGGAAGAAGAAGAAGGAGAGAAAGAATGGAAGAATTCTCATTAACCGTTGTGAATAATGAATAATTTACACATGATATACTCTGTATAACTCAATGAGTTCGAATTGAGGTGAACCAATGTGCCATAGTGGTGGTATAGAGTGATCTGGACACACACCAACAATTACGGGAGTGAACTGCCACCTATTCTAGTCTCTCAGGCAGTTACGGGAGTGAACTTCCACCTAGTTGAGTTAACTAGTCAACTAGTCTTCAGTTAACTGACTGAACATAGAGTATTGAGGAGTTAACTCAGGGAATCAAGGCTAATGCGCCACTCTGGTGATGATACCAAGGCAAGGTCGAATTAGCATGGTGATGATGCCAATGTTGCATAGTGATGATCCCAATGCAACATCTAAACTCAACTCAACTAGTCAAACTGAAGTGTCAACTGAAAGAGAATATTCTCCAGGTGGAATATTCTCCCCTAAAATATAGGAGACTGGATAATGAATAATTATTACTAATAAAAAGGGAATAACCTTAGGAAAAAGAAATCCTATGTGTGTGTGAAGTAACTCCAACACCCCCCCTGAACATCACTATGGTGAAAATAAATATTGGGTCCCGGCAACGAGGCCATGTTAGGTACCCAAGTACAAGGGGAGAATAGAAGGAGAAAGAAAGACTAAGGTTTTCTCTTTTGGTTTCATGAGATAGTTTTAGTTTTCATTCATTCTTGATTTTATTCAAAGCCTAATTCTCTTTTAGACAACAGGGTCTTATTGTAGACAGCAAGGTTCAAGACTGAACCAAACTATTCAGATGCTTTTTTTAGAGGTGTTGATCCATCCTTGATATTTTGTGTATTCTTGTCTGTTTGTGAATTAAGTTTCATGGCTGATAAAGGATATATTGCAGAGTCAAAATGGCAGAAATTTGTGGCAAGATGATCAAGATTATAAATTTCAGTTTTACTTGATTGTCAGAGTATTTTTGTATGGTGTTCATCGGGGATCTCTAAATCAGACTTTGGTCCATTCCCTCGCAGAGGTTTTGTATAGAGAAATCACTTTTGATATCTTAGAATGAAATATAATCAGATTGCTATTATGTCTCATATATGCGTATTTATGACTTGGTTACTTTTTTCTTTTTGAGCTCCATGTTTACTGTCTGTAATCTATGTATATTTCAAGAACTTATGTAAATTTTATTTTATATTGGAACATTCTTTTCATTAATAAATCATCCTCAATCCTAGTAATTAATACTTACGAATTGGGAGAATATTTTTGAGGCTATAAAACCCAAGGTGACATTCCCGACTATCTTGTCCTAGCCAGGCAAGATTCAAAAATGATTGAGTAAGGTAATTCATACCTTTTCCTCAACATTTATTTGGCGACCATACTAGGGATATCTTCCATATCTCTCTGGTTGATTGTATTCATGATTATCATTGAATATTTCTACTTTTGTTTTTTATTCTTTCATTGTTTTCTTATCCCCATGACAATACATGTTACAAGGCAACCCAATATTGAACACGGTCTTAAATACCAAACCAACATTTCTTTAACTTGATTCAATACCATATTAGAAACTGCTAACACCTGAGCTGAGCTTGAGCGCTCGTGGGTAGTAATTGAATAAGACATAAGTGTTCGAGAATGTTGGGAGGCCAAGAAAAGGCATCCTAGGAATCAGTTGTAGTTCTCTTTTTCCTAAAAGTTTGATCTTCTTTTTCATGTCCTTAAATCCTCGCATCTCTAGGAGAAGAAGAGGATTGTCTCTTGAAATCACTCCTATCGCTGAAATAGGGAGAAGGAACGTTGTTTTTTCAACCCAACAAGATACTCTAAGGTGAACTTTATCTGATTCAGCTAGTTCATCTTTCTCACCCTCACCCATCATCTACAAAATGGAATATATGCGTGGATCTGGTGGCACTGGAGGTGCTTCTACATCTCAACTTGTAGCCTCGTTAGTAATTGGTAGTTTGTATAGCCATCAGGTCCCTGTCCAATCTACTACCAACCCCACCAAGTTCATAAAGAAGTATGGACTTTTTCAATTCGAAGAAGATGCTACTACTACCCCATGGCATGTATCCTCCCCTTTAAACCTAGTACCTTCCACTCATCCGCTACCAAAATTTAAAGAACATCTTCCTAGGTTCTTAGGAAATAACACAGTCATACAAACAAACACTTGGTGGAATTCTCTAATGCCTTCCACAATATAGGAGCTAATGACAATGATACTTGTATGCACTTATTTTTCAACTCTCTTGAAGGGAAAGAAACGGCATATTTCTTCGATCTCCCTCCCAAGATTCTTTCCACTTGGGAAGAGTTAGTTTACTGGTTCAAATCTACTTATGGGAAGTCTAAGATCCCAACCGAACAATTACGGGAATACAATAAATTTGCGTACAAAGATGGTGAGACTATCAAGTCTTTCAACCTACGTTTCACTAAGTTGTATAATCAAATTCCCAAAATTATTCGCCCCCAGAACCAATCCGCTTTTATGCATTATTACAATGCTCTACATTCCCCTTATAGGCATAGGCTTGAAGAAAAATCTATTTACAATATTGGTTTCTCTCTTCATACTTGTCTAGAGTATGAAGAACAACTAGAAAGAACATGTCTTCCCAAGGGAGACTCAGTTAAACAAACAAACATGTCTTCCCTCTTACAACGGGTACATGATATGAATAATCGAATAATAGCATATGAGCTAAAGGGATATACCCCTTCACTTACTCTTGGGGCATCATATTCTTCTTCATCATCTTTTAGGAATACTAATGAAAACAACTTTCAGCCCAAGTCCATCATGCCTCGCAGTTGGTGTAACGTTTGCGAGGAAAATCATGAGGAAAGTACTTGTGAGATAAAGAAGAGTGCCAGAGATAAAATATTTGGAAAAAATCCTGAAACTACCATTGTTGTTCTATATTGGGCAGAACCATAGGATGTCATGATCATAAACACTAGGAATAAATCCTATGCTTCAAAAGGAAAATATGATTCCCCTCGTACTTCTTCTAGACCAAGCTTACCTTTGTAAGTTGTTGTTGAATAAGATATCAGGACTCCTGACAATCAATGAATTCCCTCCCCTCTTCCCTCTTCCAAATATAACATTCTCAACCAATTGGCTAATATCAAGTCCGATGCTAGTCTTCTGGACATGGTTGTCGTCCCTGAGAAACAAAAGCATCTAAAAATTTTCATGGAAGGAAAAGCTTCCACCATAGCCAATCTCTTTGAAGAGGTAAAAGAAGAGGATTCTATTCTAAATAAAGTAGGTGCAAATAATTTTAGACACCTTGTAAAAAATCCCCCATTTTTCATTTCTGTAAAGATTATGGACAAAATAGCCCATTGTTTCCTAATTGATGGCGGTTCGGGCCCAAGCGTAATATCGAAAATTAT
>JASDQU010242085.1:4738-22384 GCA_032191745.1 Picea mariana
AGCCTCACATTGAATTGGTGCTCAATTATAGATGATGTACAGAACTTAAAAGACTGCCTATCATTTTGAAGAAGAAGAGGTTTTCTCCCTTTATGGGTTTCCTCATGAAAATCTGTCTCTGTGTATACATTATGTGTGACTGATGCTCATTACTTTTATTGTCCATATGCTGTATAATGTTGATGATCACTTGAAGAAAGATTAAGAATGTATTAATAGACGTAAAATTGTTTAAGCACAATAACAACTAATTCACCCCCCCTCTCAGTTGTATTAGTAATTTCAACACCTACCCTGTACAAAAGTTTAGTAGGCAGTTTGTTGTATCTTACAACAACTTGGCCTGATATTATGTATGCAGCCAGCCTTGTTTCCAGGTTCATGGAATCCCCCAAAGATTCTCACTAGAAGATGGCAAAAAGGATTCTAAGATATGTTGCAGGAACTCTCTATTTTGGCTTATGTTACACTCAGTATGATGATAATCATCTCTCTGGTTACACGGATAGTGATTTTGCAAGAAGCCTAGATGACAGGAAAAGCACCTCAGGACATGTTTTTCACCTGGGCACGAACCTAATTTCATGGGCATCAAAGAAGCAACCCATTGTATCAATATATTATGTAGAGGCAGAGTATGTCATTGCTACCTCTGCTTCCTATCAAGTTGTGTGGCTAAGAAGAATATTGAATGATATGTCACATACAGAAAAAGAGCCAACTCCTATCTTCTGTGACAACACCTTAGCAATTGATCTATCCAAAAATCATGTGTTTCACAAGAAAATAAATCATATTGACACTCGTTTTCACTTCATACGTGAGATTTTCAATAATGGTGACATAGAACTTCAATTTTTTGGCTCTCGAGATCAGCGTGCATATATTTTTACAAAGCCACTAGTAAAATCCATTTTTGATTTTCAGAGACAACACTTGGGTATTATCAATGCTGATGTTTGTAACTATTGAGTTTAAGAGGGAGTGTTAAATATATATGTAACCTCAACAGTATGTGACTATACACTGCCAGTTGTCTTGGTCAGCTGTACGAGTTAGTTAAGATCTCTTGTTTTGTTTCTTGATTTGCTCGATCCTATTTAGCTCAGCTATATACTCAATACTAAATTCTCTGCTCAATTTTTGTTTTTCCCAATTTTCGTCTTCTCTGTATTATCTTCTTTGCTTCTCATTTTTTCATTGTATCAGATCTTAGGACATAAGCCTCTTCACGGTGCCTGGAGAGTAGCCCCATCATAAGAAGAACAACGCAGAGCCTACATTGTCTTGCAGACGAGAAAAAGAGATGCAAGATTCTTCACAAATCTTGGAGAGCAGGTTGCAGTCCAAAATATGCTCAAAAGATCGTTGAAGACAGAAAGCATGAGAAAGAAGAACTACAGAAAGCAGAGAACAATTAAAGATTACATGAGCATTTAAAGAATTCGTGAAAGATTCACGAAATTCTTTCTTAAGAAGAAAGTTTTCAAAATCAGTAGAGGAGATGGAAGATCAATTGTAAGATTGGCTCTGTGAACAGATCTGAGCCTTTAATGAAGCTTAGAAAGGACGACGAGCCAACATGAAAGGATATTTTTTCTTAGCCTTAAGATATGAACGTGAGCAAGCTCAACCGTCAGATCAAGCAAAGATTAAGCCATGACCATCAGATCTCATCAGAGAGAGATCAACGGTGAGGAGGCATTGTGGGCATTGGAGAGGAAATTAAAGCGCGAGCAAGTTGTGATCCCACGATCACTCGATATCATTGATATTGTCAAATCAAAGATGGATATTGATCCCACTATGGACAAGCATCTTCGCTTTGAGGAGATCGGCAAAGAGATTAAAGAGTAAGCGAGTTGAGTCTCCACAATAATTCATGGTTGTTGATATTCAATCAAGTGACATGCACCTGGTGATCTCGTACTCGGTGAGGAAGCCAACAGAGGCTGAGGAGTAAATCTCTCCTGAAGCTCCGAAGAGCCGAAGTAGATTCATATTGTTGATCGAAGTGGACACGTGGCACGAGATCCTCCACTTTGGCGATAATCACTTCAAAAGAAAGAAGGATACGAAAAGCCAGAAGTCCTGAAGGCTCTAAGCCCGGAGTTCATTTGGACCGTCCATCAACAATGACATGCAGTTCCAGATCCCTCACTTCCGAGACTTAGCACTCTAGAAGGTCTTGCGTACCGAGATCTACCCGAAGTCCCGAAGTAAATCTAAGCCCTTGAAAGCTGTGGAAACACGTCGACAGAGCTGTCACTTCAGAAGATTAACACTTTGGAGGTTTCAAGTATTGTGCACCTCGAAACACCTGAAGTCCGAAGTCCGTAGGTATTTGGGGACCGTTGATCTCAAATCAACGAGCATCGTTGATCCTTGCTAAAGGCTAGAAAGGAATATCACCCGAAGCCCCGAAGTAATTGAGGATCGTTGAAATCAACTCAACAAGGACTGTCGATCTTTGGAATAAGAATGTTATTCATCCATTCATCTATTCGGAGGAATTGAGACCTTCAGAGTCTAAATTCTCGAAGCCCGAAGATCCTGAGCACCTGGTTCTCACCCCATGGTCACACGAGAAGATAAAATTCATTTTTGTTTACTCTCCAGTAAACTCAGAAAGCCCAATTCCTCCATTAGAGGGGCTATAGTTACCAAAGAAGTGGTCATCCCCGTGTTTTTCGACCCGAATTGACACAGAGGATTTCATAGACCTGGTTTCGACATAGGAGTGGGACAAAGCTAAATGTTTCCCATCTCAAGAAGCATGGAGTGGGACAAAGCTAAATGTTTCCCTTCTCAAGATATTTGGATGCATAACATACCCTCACATACCTTCTGAATTAAGGAAGAAATTAGATGATAGAAGTGAGAAATGCATCTCTACTGGATACAGTGAAACATCAAAATCTTACAGGCTCTACAATCCAATCTCAAAGAAGATGATTCTCAGCAGAGATGTAAAAGTTTTTGAAAATCAGTTCTGGAACGAGTCTGAAAATCAGCCAATGGATAGTCAAGATCCATTGCTGTCACATCCTAAAGACACAGAGAATTCAAGACAACAAACACATCAGCCTGCTCTTCGAAGGCTATAGGTACAAGGACAATCTGAAAGTTCTCAGGATAACTCAACTTCCAGCAAAATCTATTCCTATGAACTTGCAAATCAGAGAACTCGAAGTTTGAGAGAAATGCATCAACAGTTGGATGACATTGATAAACACGATCTTTTTGCATTAATGTCATTGATAAAATTCCCATTAGCATTGTTTATGTCATTGAGTTTTTATATTAATTCCTCTATTGCCATGTTACATGGGATGGGTATGAGGGTTGATCGTATTCCTAATATAAATTAAGATGAGGTGGAGCAAATGTAATATTTGTCAAGCTTAGTTGGAGTTAGAAATCTAGATAAAATATAGTCATATAAGGTGGAAATTCACGATGATTGAGAGCAATCATGACAATAATTTCAAATGTAAGTGCATCATAACCTATTGTAAACATAGTAATGTGAGTTTTAATGGGATATATATTTTGAATAAAATGCAATTGAATGATTCTTAATTGTCACAAAATTTATGGTGGTAATGAAGCCTATTTCTACAAATAGTAATGTGAGTTTTAATCACATATATATATTGAAGAAGATGCAATTGTGTGAGTCTTAATTGTCACAAAATTAATGATTCCAAATGGTAATGTCTACAATGATGCTAATGGAGTATTTTAGGTGATATTCTTACATTATCTTTGTGATCTAGAAAATGCTTTTCTAGGATGTTTTGTTTTGAAATTCGATCATTCAATATATTTTTCATATTTTCCAACATGCATAGTTTACTTGTTATAGTGTATAATAGATGATGGTTGGTTGGGATACTGCGTAGGATCTTCTCGATAACTATGATAAATATTTGAGTGAGTTAAAGGTTAAATATTTAATAATAATATTGTTTTTATATAAAGCACGTCATTATTTCTAATTCTAAGACTTTGGAAAACTGGTGATATTTTGAAAGGGGCATACAAGGAAGCTGAAAATAATGGTAGAAGTGCAGAATTATGGATTTATAAAACTCTAGAAACTTATTGAAATTTTAACTGTCAGAACTTATCCTATGTTATACAAAAATAGAAGATGACTAAACAAATATTAAAACTGTTTTCAAAATAACAGTATATCAAATGATAGTATACCAAAGACAGTATTTCAAAAACTGTTTTCAAAATAATTGTATATCAAAATGACAGTATATAAAAGATTAAAACTGTTGAATTGTGCCACAGTGTTTCCTCCCCGCCCTGCAGCCAAGTCACAATCTAGTGGATTGTGACTTGGTCATGGGGACCCAACCCTATGGCCAAGTTGTTGGTGTGCCCACGACTTGGCTACAGGGGCCAAAATTTAACATAATTTAAATTAAAAAATAAAAATAAAATTAAAACAAAAACTAAAATATCAATGGGAATTTTGAGCTTACCTGAAGCTCAGCCCGCCCGCCCGAAGGAACACCCACCAACACCAACATGACAGCACGTCTGCGCCAAAACCACGTCCGTGCAAATGGCTTGGCTGCAAAAGCCGATATATAAATTAAAATTAAAATTAAAAAATAAAATTAAAATAAAAATAAAAACTAAAATATTTTAATGGGAATTTTGAGCTTACATGAAGCTCAGCCCACCTACCCGAAGGATCACCCACCAACACGATGACACAACCGCTCGAAAGAGCGCTCACCAACACCAACACACCAGTACATCCGCGCCAAAACCATGCCCACGCCAACACTCAGTCCCTCACACAACACCACTGAGTCCGTCAGAATCACAGTCCCTCATAGTCATAGTCGAGAAAAATGTTACATTTTCAATGTCCGGTTAATATATAAACAATTTTTTGGCCGAAAGAAGTTTTTGGCCAAAAGAATAGTTCAGACGAAACAATCTTTCAACCGAAAGATGTTTTTGACTTGAATATCTTTCGGCCAAAAAGATATTGACAAATGGAAAAATTTGTACATGAAAATCGAGGGCACCGTCATTGTACCATTCGATTTGACGTTCCATAGTTCTTCTGAAACAAATAACTTTCAACTGAAAAATAATATTAGTTCGGCCGAAACAATGTTTTTCAGAATTTTGGAGATGAGATTGTCATGAAAGTGTTACCCAGCTCCATGAATTTACCCAGAAGACATTCCCAAAACATCTTTTAGAACACATGAAGGGCACTATGATTTCTTGGTCATGCCTTTTGGGTTGACTAATCTGCCTTCTACTTTTCAAATCCTTATGAAAAAAACAAAAATCCAACTTAAAATGTTTGTGTTGGTCTTCTTTGATGATATACTTGTCTATAGAAAATAATGGGAATACCACATTAAACATGTGGATAAAGTACTACAAATTCTAGAGAACAATCAATTGTTTGTAAAAAGATCCAAATGTGATTTTGGGAAACAAAAAGTAGACTCTTTGGGTCATATTGTTTCAAGGGAAGAGCTTAAGGTGGGAACTAAAAAGATTCAATAAATTATAAAATGGCCTATTCCTAAGAACATCAAGAGTCTTAGTATTTTTAGGTCTTACAAGATAATATCAAAAAATTGTTAATAATTTTTCACAGATTGTAGGTCCACTCACATGTCTCTTGAATAAAAAATCATTTCCACTCACATGTATCTTGAATAAAAAATCATTTCTATGCAAGGAAGAGGATACCTTGGGATTCTCACTCTTAGAGGATGCCATGTATTCTACACTAGTATTGGCAACACTTTATTTTGGTAAACATTCATAATTGAATGTGGTGCATCGGGATAAGGAATTGGAGAAGTATTGGAACACGAAGGGAGATTGTTGGCGTTTGAAAGTAAACAATTCAAGGGATATGGCTTGGTGAAATCTACATATAAAAATTAAATGGAAACAATTTTACATGTAATAAAAAAATGGCGACAATATCTCATTGGGAGGTGTTTTAAAGTAAATATAGACCATGACATCATAAAGTACTTTTTGGGTCAAATATTGTCATCAAAAGAGAAAAAAAAATGGGTATAAAAACCGAAAGGGTTTGATTTTGAAATAATCTACAAAAGGGGGAGGAGAATATGGTAGCATATACCCTTTCTAGAATAGAAGAATCCTTGAGTTTGTATTATATTTCATATTCCATTCCTTTATATTTGGAAGAATCTCACCAGGAATGGAAAAATGAGAATAGTACTAGACAAAAAATACAATGTATAAAGGAAGGGATGAACTCTATGGAACAATGGGAGTGGAAGTGAGATATCCTTGGGTACAAAGGTAGAATATTTTTGTGCCCTCAATCAAAGTTCAAGCAACAAATATTAAGGGAGTCTCATGAATCTCCGATGGAAGGATATTCGGGGTTCCTTAAAACATATGAAAGGATCAAAACAGATTTTTTGGGGGAAGGAATAAAGAAAGATGCTTAGAATTTTGTGAGAGACTATTAGGTTTTCCAAAGAAATAAAGTAAAAAAAGAAAAAACTCTAGGTTTACTTCAACCTTTACACATACCCAACCAAAGATGGGAAGATATATCAATGGATTTCATTATAGGTTTATTGAAATCAATAGGTAAGGATTTTGTTTTTGTGGTAATGGATAGACTCACAAAATATGCAATTTTTTGTGGAATTCAAAGTATATATATGGCAAGTTAAGTGGAAGAAGTGTTTATGAAGGAAATTCATGGACTTCATGGATTTCTTAAAGTAATAGTAATTGACAGAAATCCAAAATTCAAAAGAAAGTTTTTGAAATAATTATGGAAGATGAGTGGAACAACGCTAGATATGAGTTCAACATATCATCCACAAACGGATGGTCAAACAAAAATTGTTAACAAGTGGTTAGAGGGTTATATACATTTATGTTATTCAAACAAGCAAGATCATTGGGTGAAGTGGCTTCCTCTAGTATAATGGTGGTATAGTATCACCTATCATACATCTACTAAGATTTCCCCATTCAAAACCCTTTATGGATATCCAACTTCTAGTCTCTTCCATTTTTTGTAGGACCATTCCAAATTATAAGAAATAGAGTTACACATGGAGAAGACTAAAGAAAATTTGAAAATTCATAAGTAAAACCTTCAAATGGCACAAAATCGGATGCAGGAGCAAGAAAATCAACATCGTAGCGAAAAACAATTTGAGGAGGGTGATTGGGCATTTTTGAGACTACAACCTTATAAGAAATATACTCTCAAATAGAAGAAGAATTATAAATTATCTCCAAAATATTATGGACCCTACAAGATTATTTACAAGATTAGAGAAGTGGCAAATAAGTTATATTTTCCTTGTTTTAACATTCATAAGTTTTTTCATGTATCTTTCCTAAAAATAGTTTTGGGACAAACTATTTCAATGAAGAAAAAATTCGAGAATTAGATGAAGGGAAGTGGATTCTTGCACCAAAAAAAGTTATATATTTATGTTCCATATCTCTTCAGAGTAGAACCATTATGGAGTACATAATCAAGTGGAAAAATATGCCTCTAGAAGAAGCTACATGGGAAAATGAGAAGTTCATAAAGAAACACCCTTGATTACAATCTTCGAGGGATTTAAAGATTTTTTAAAAAGAGGTCTATGTTAAGGCCCCTGAGGCCCTATGTTAAGTCCCTAACAATCATTTATTATTCGTTTATTAGTTATGGTTAGTTTGGCTTAGTGGTAGGTTTCATCATGATCACTTTATATCCTATTTATAATAAAGGGGATTCATTTGTATTGCCATCTTGTCTTGTGCATTGGATATATTGTAAAAGGAGGTTTCCCCCTCGAAATGGATTATTTTTCATTGACTATTTTTGAGTTTGGTTTATAAAAGGATATGTGTACCTATATTCGACCATATCTACTTACATGGATGTCATTTTTATTTGGATCTGTGTCACCACATTGGGATTTGTACTTGCACAATGGACAATGATAAGGATGCAACATCATCACAAAGGTGTCCACATTAGCACTTTGTACACTTGTCAGCATATGGATCATGAATGAGACACATATACATGTATTATTTGGCATGTGTGAGATTTCTTATAGAAGGGAACACTTTATCTATCCTCCCTTACACGTGCTTCTAGAACCTTCTCAAAGGGACACACCTCATCTTTACTTGTCCTCACTCTTGTGAAGGATTTGTTTCATGATTTGGGGAATTCGTTAGTGATTTTTGTTTGTTTGTAGAAGGTTGTTACCTCAATCAAAGGAAGGGTGAACTTGTTCTCTCTCCTCCATGAACCACACAAGTGGAGTTACTTAATATTTTCTTACTTTTTTGGAGGGAGCCCTATGTTTGAGGATTTTCTTGTAACCAACTATGGTTTTATCAAGTGTTTTTTCACTCAGGACATGATATGGGCTCATGGTTTTGATTGTATGGTATTGAGGGAGGACTTTATCTATATAAGGAGGGAACCTCCCTCACTTTTTCATAGTTGGAAATAATGAAATTACTTCTTTCTATTTGTGTATGTGATCTTCATTACTCTTGAGTAATGTTCTAGGAGTTTGTTAGGAGTTTATAGAATCACAAGCTTAATGAAGTAAGAGCTATGACACTAAAAGATAATGGAAGGGAGGTATGATTTTAGTTGCATTTCCTTTCTTTATTGAATTTAAGTTAGATTTCTATTATAATAAAATTGAATATCCTATGTTTTTTATTCGATCTAGTGTATAATTTCTTTTGTGATACTAAGGTTGATTTCATGTTGAGTTAACCTCCCTTTAACTTTTGTAAGCTTCAACGTCTCTAGCTTCATTCTCTTAACGTCTCTAGCTTCATTCTCTTCTACAAATCCTTGATGTTGTTGGACTTCAACAAAATTGATAAAGAGGACATTGCCAGGGGTTTTCTAAGATTCCATTTCCAATGGTAGCAGCTAGGGATTTCTCTTCTTTCCTTAGTATCTCATTTGATCTATCCCTTTAATTTTTTTATTTTCATACAACCTAGGGTTTAATAGCATTCTATTTCCAGAGCTATGTTTCTCTTCCAAGTTTGCATGTGCTAACCTTTTCATATTTTGCAGCAAACTTGGGTTTTATTGCAGGTCGATCACTTCAAATGATTAATTTTTGAAGTAGGATTGCATTTTTGAGGGTTTCCTTCTTTGGGTTTGGAGTGGACGCCTCTTCAAAGATTAATACTCTTAGATCTAATGTCTTTGGTCTTATATCTTCGCATCGATCTAATTTTGGGATGTCTTAAAACTCAAATCAAATTCAGGTTCACTCTTTTTATCTAAGCTGCAAGTCACATTTTTATTTAAGATGCAGGTCACGTTTCAGAGAGAAGGTTTATTTAGATGCATATTTGAGGAATAATATAAATCTAACGTCTGGCTTAATCTATTGCATAGACATAGAATAAGAAACTAAACACTTTTGTCCAAGCCTGCGGATGTAAGGGTTTTAAATATTTTTTGGGGGATGCTTGCAAAATTTGATGGTATCATAGCTTGATCGATTATTTCTAGATGTGTCATGCTTATCATTCCAAATCTAAATTTTGACAAATTATTTGAGTGTATCCAGGGTCTAATGACAATCAAGTAGTAAATCGATGCTATAAAAAAACCAACGACCTACCTTAAGGGTTAAATAAGCCACTTTAAATGCAACTGCAGTTAATTGGTTTGAGATCTTTATGATCTGGTTTGATTTCATTTAGCCCTGGAATTTTGCAATAATTCATTCTATGATGGTTCTAAAGGTAAACCATTGCATAAGGTATCCCAAATGAACTGCTAAAATATTCAATAAACATTAGCGTTCTATGGTTGAAATGCTAGAACCTTTAAGGCTTGATTTCTGTGTTGATGGGCTGTAGGTTTTAAGGGCTATATTTCATATGTCCAAACTTCATGACCCATGTCAACAAAATTAATGTCCAATATCTTTGAGCGACTTAATAAAGGGAATGCTGATAAATAAAAAGTTTACCACTGGAAAATTGCCTTTCTGACAGCTAAATCAACATTGCTATCTTCTCTGAAGTTCTAATGTGTTTTATGGTTAATCCATACATTTTGAGAATACAAACAGTTTATTCGAATTGATGTAATGTTGCGGAACATCTAAAGGGGTTTTAATGTTAAGTTGATGAGACAAAATTTTCACTAAATTCGATCCATCATGTCAATCGATGAACATTGTCTAATATATGGATTAATCTTGTGGATGGATGGTGAATGATGTTTGAATTTTTGCTGGTGACAAATATTTTGTGGACTGATAATAATGTCAGAAGTTTTGCGTTTGTTCGAATTATTTATGTAGGATGAATAGATGCTACAAGCCCTAGAACAATTTGCCAGAAAGGGTTGATATTCTGTATGCTTTTGGGGGGAACATTGTTGAGAGTTTTAAAAAATAAAGACTACTATGTTCCAGCATTTTGTTTGAATTGCATGACTGATCTGATTTCTAAATAATCAAAATCAAGCTTAAGGGATTCAGTTGGAACCACACAAAACTTGTCTTAACTTTGTTTCCACGCAGTTATTTCATAGTATGGTCTTAAACAAAGCTGGTCACCCTGATTCTGCAACAATTTCTCTTTTATCTTCATGCATTTCTAAGAAGTTTAAATGGATTGTTCTTTTGTTGCTAAGCACAATAAATATGATCGAATGATCAAACACCTTGAATAAATTATGATGAAAAGTGCACCGGGTTAAGTTTGGATTACCATATTATTACATAATGCTGCATACTTCCTTTTAAATTTCTTAAATCTGAGCTTCGAAGATAGATCTACCAGTGGCTCACTATATAATTCTTGAATACACTTGATGCTGGCAATAATGGATATTATGCACTGCACTGCTGGATATAATTTTTGCACTGCTGTAGTAATTAGATATTATGTGATAATTCTTAGATGTTAATGAATTACCCAACGAGAAGAATGGTCTTTGAAACTGTTCTCGGATATAACTAAACTGTTGGCCACTTATTTTGTTTCTTCTCTCCATATAATTTGTCTATAGCAATTTGTGTATGTGAAGAAATTATGAATGATCTTTAGCATATGAATTTTCCATAAGAACTTTTTTTTTCCAGCATTAGCACTTTGTAATTGCTGGTAACGGAATTCTCTTATACATTGTTGCATGCACTTTTAGAATTAGTCAAATAAGCTATGTTGGAACTCATCACATCATAATTTTGCAAGTACAACTTTTGGTTTCTGGGTTAATAGTATCCATCAACTTAAACTATTTTTCACTCCCACTCCATTTATAATGATTTAGTTTGAGTTTACCTCATAAGGACTCCCCTGGGCTAGGGTATCTTAGTTTTTAGTTACTCTAAAGTGTGGGGAAAGGAAACCAAGGTCTGTAGTGTCTCTAGGATCTCCTATTGAGTTTGGGACTTTTCTTCTTGGGATAGAGTTTGAACCGTAACAATGATCATCATTAGATCCTTGGATCATGGAGTTGTGGGAAACATTCTTGCTATTCTGATATAATACATGTTCTAGTGCACAGATCTCAAATGAAAGGATAGAAATTCTTTATTTGGCTCAACACATAATGCATGTTCTGTGCATGGCTTTAATATGTTGGCATTACACTAGCTCTATGCATGCTCTTAACATTATAGCATTAAGATGAAATCTAACTCTAAGAGCACACTAAACACATTGACATTGCAAAGGAATTGTAAAGATCACCCTGCTTGGTCATGGTATAACGTGGCAAGGATCAAAGTGATCAGGATGGCCGGGTTGGTTCAATATAGGTTTCTTCACTCTTAGTCATGAAAATGAGAAGTTGAAATCCACTACACTGGAGCGAGTTGAAGTTTTGGACAAAAGCAGTAAATCGTTGACTATGGTTGACCATTCATGGTTGAACATGACCATGACTATGACTATGGTTGACCACAAATGACCATGACTATGGTTGACCACTGATGATCTTGGTTAATCATGGTAGACAATGGTTGACTATGACGAGGGCTATGGTTGACCTTGGTTGACCATGACCATGTCCATGGTTGACCACAATTAACAGAGGTTAACTTTGATTAACCTTGGTTGATGTTGGTTTATTATGATTGATTATGGTTGACCATGACCATGACCATGCCTATGGTTGACTATGGTTGAAATTGACCATGGTTGACTATTGTTAACCTTGGTTGATCCTAGTTGTCCATGGTTGACCATTACCATGACCAAGACCATGGTTGTCTATGGTTAATCATGACCATGATTGATTATGGTTGACCGTGGTTGAAAATGATTGTCCATGGTTAACCACGGTTGATAACGGTTGACCACGACCATGGTTGACCATGACTATGGTTGACCTTTCCCATAGTTGACTATGGATATCCATTATTGACCTTAACCTTAACTATTTTTTATCATGACCATGACCTTGACTATGGTTCATAACTATGGTTGACCATGTTTGACCTTGACCACAACTATGTTTAACCATGGTTGAAAATGATTGACCATGGTTGACCTTAACGATGACTATGGATGATCATGAACTTGATCATGGTTGATCTTAACCTAGGCCATGGTTGACCTTTGAACTAAATCATAGTTGACTATGGTTGACCATGTTTGACCTCAACCATGACTATGGTTATGAACATGGTTAATAAGGGTTGATTATGGTTAACCATGCCCATGGTTGACTATGATAGACCATGGTTGAGCTTGGTAGATTATGTGGAGATAACTATAGTAGACCATGTTGATTATGTTTAACCATGGTTTACCATGGAAATGTCACATTGTGATGTTCGTCACAACAGACTTATGTTGAGTTGCTACATTCTTAATGATTGTGTCAAAATTTGATGTCTACCAACAGTTATGTCATATTGTGACATTTTTCAAGGGTTATGTAGGCTTCTGATGTTCCCTAATCATTATTTCACATTGTGACATTCATTAATTGTCATGATACATTACAACGTTGATCTTCATTGCGTTATGTCAAATTGATTCATTCCTCAATGTTTACATCACATTGTGATGTTCATATTCATTATGTTATGTCGAATCACTTCATTCCTCATTACATTACATTACAACATTCATTAAGGGTTATGTCACCTTCCAACATTCCTTAGGGGTTGTATTTCAATGCTATGTTCCCGAATGGTCATGATGCATTGTGATAGTCATTTTCGGCAGCTTATATGGAATTCTTATGTTCCTCAATTGTTATGTCACATAACGACATTCATTAATGTTTATGTCACACTTACGATCTTCCTAATGCTTATGTTGCATTGTGATGTTCATACTGGTGGAATTATGTTGAATTGTATTGTTTTTTAAGGGTTGTGTTACTCAAAGGTAATGTAGAATTGCGACATTTATCTTGGATGACTTATGTCAAATTGTTGTGTTAGTTAATAGTTATCTCACAACCTGATGTTCCATAAGGGTCGGAATAGATTGTGATGTTCCTTAATGGTTATTTCATATAGCAATGTTTATCATGGTTCACCTATTTTTTCCATGTTACACCACCTAAGGAAAACCACCAACTACGTCCCCTCATTTTGAGGATGGTGCCCAAGGTAAACCCTAGAATATTTAGGGCACAAGGATGATCAACAACAAGAATCGAAACGATTACAACAATATACTCAATGTGAGATAACATGTCACTAATGGGAATATAACCTAGGTGGGGAGGATAAATCTCCATCCCACAACAAGTTGGTCTAGGTCCAACTAAAACTTATCATGGTTGAATTATGTAAACTACGGTGGTCTTTAGTTCATCATGGATTAGTATGTATGTGGCTGATTATGGATGATTATCGTTGAATTTTTTCACATTGCAACCTTTCATAGGACTTATGTCAAATGTGACGTAGATTTGTATTCGTCACATTGTGATGTTGAGTTATGTTAGTCACATTGTGACTTTGGAATTTATTCGTCACATTGTAACATTAGGTTATCTTCATCACACTACAAAATTCGTCAAGGGATATTGTATTGCAACATTTGTCAAGGGTTATGTTGGATTGTGATGTTCATCAAGGGATTATGTTTGACACTTTGTGATGTTGGGTTATGTTCATCACATTGCAATCTTGGGTTATGCTCATCGCACTTCGATGTTCATGAAGGGTTTTATTGGATTGCATCACATTACGACATTTTTCAAAGGTTATGTTGGGTTGCAATGTCAAGGGTTATGTTAGATTGCGACATTGATTGAGGGATATGTTGGAGTGCGAATTTCTTCCAAGGTTACATTGGATTGTGACGTTTTTCAAGAGATTATCCTTAACTTTCATCACATTATGACATTGTTGAACGAATATGTCTGATTGCGATGTTCATGAAGGGTTATGTTGGATTATGAAATTTCTTATGAGTTTTGTTGGATTGCAAAATTTCTATAGGGTTTTGTTTTAGTGAGATGTTTGTTATTGGTCATGATGAATTTTCATGTTTATCTTCATTGACCTATAAGGAAATTTTATGTTCACCAATAGTTATGTTGCATTGTGACATTCAAGAAGAGTTAGATTAAGTTGAATTGAGATGTTACCCAATGATTATGTCACACTGTGACATTCATCTACATCATGTTATGTCAAATTGCTACATTTATCTATTATTACATCACATTTTGATGTTTATTATAATCCTTTATTTTATATACTTATGGCACCCTTATCCTTTCAACAACTATACTATCGTGGGAGCAAATAATTTAATATCACTTTTTGTCTTTCATTAATCCATAACTACAACTTAAGGTGAATGAAAAACACTCTTGTCCAAGCATGGAAGTAGCACGTTGAATTATAATTTTATATTTTATGTACTTGCACCACCCTTATCCTCTCAATATATGTACTTTGATGGAACCGTTATATTATATTTTAAAAAATGATTTTAATTTCTAACTTGGCTTATTTCATACCTATAAACATAAGTTAGAAATAACATTCCCTCACAAATTTTTCATTTCATTTTTATTTTAGTAGTTGATATTTAATTACAATTATCAAATTCATTTTTGATAGAGTTATGTAGTCATCTATATTATGTATTAGTTATGTTAACATTTTTTTAAATATTGAAAACCCATATTTATTCATACTCATTAAGATATTTGTTTTCAATTTATAATAAAAATTTATAATATTATTATTGTTTATTAAAATATTTAATTTGTTTTCAAATTTTTACAAAATCATACAAAAATATTTTATTTCTATTTTATACAAAGTAATTTTCACTACTAAAACTTTATTATAGAAAGCAACACAAACAACAATGTTTTTATAAACATAAATAAAAAAGATAACTACAAACTTTTAAAAATCATAAATCATACATAATTCCTTTTTCATTATCAAATGTGTTTTTAAATGTTTTTCATTTCACTTCACTTTTTGCGCTTAATACCCGTAAAAGTCTTGTGATATCAGCTATGGGGTGGATCAAAAAGACATTCGCCTAAAGAGCTAGGGGGAATAATAGAGAAAACATATCTATTCTCCCACCTATGTTTTCTCTATTAGTCCCCCACCCCCATTATATTTTATCTATTATTCCTCCTACCCATATTTTCTCTATTATTCCCCAACACCCACCCTCACCCTCACCCTCATATAATGTGTTTTTAAATGTATTTCATTTTACTTCACTTTTCCTTTAATGAGAGAAATGAAAAAACATGGACACATATCAATTATGTTTATAAATCCTTACATATGTTGATATGTTTGTCGTATTCTTTAGGGCTTCAATCCTACATAAATTTGTCCAATATTATATTATAAGATTAATTTTACATATATTAATATATTTCTACTTCAGATATATAAATGTAAAACACAAACTTATAATTTAATCTTATAAGATTATATAATAAAATTATTATTTATAAAATTATACAATAAAATTACATAATAAAAAAACTATATTTGTTTATGATTATCTATGTTAATATCATTTTATTAAAATAAAATTTAATAAAATAAATAATTTCAAAATCATATAATAATATTAAATTTATTATATAATAAAATTATTATTTATAAAATTATATAATAAAATTATAGGATAAAATTACATAATAAAAATACATCATAATAAGATTATATTTGTTTACGATTATTTATGTTAATATCATTTTATTAAAATAAAATTTAATAAAATAAATTTCCCCAAAATTATATAATAATATTAAATTTATTTCATAATAAAATTTTAAATTCATAATAACATTAATTTTATCACATATGAAATTTGAAAAAACAAATGCTTTAGAATGCTGAGGGATTAAAAATTAAAAACCTAAATTATAGTTATTTATTTAAATATATAATAAAACTTGTTGATAATTTGAAAACCAAGTTGAACATAGTGCTACTTATAAAATTACGCTCAAGTAAATTGAACATACCGCATAAATTGTGTTACCTTCGTCTATAAAATAGAATTTAACTTCAATATATTAAATAATATATAAAAAAAAAAATTAACTTTAATGTATTAAATAATGCCAAAGTAGGTTGAGGATGTGATCTATATCCATGGCAAAACATTTATCTTTATAACTTTTAGAGATATAAAAAAAGAACACTGAAAGTAATATTTGATGCTCAATGTCCCTCCATGCTCTGACTTCAACAAGTTGTGACTTCTATCATTTTTTAGACCATTATAGTGAAGTAATTTAAATTCTATACGTTTTAACATTAAATCAACGTTTCTTTCTCCTCAACTTAAAAGTCGTTCCAAATCAACTTTAGACATGTTCACAATAGGTAATGAGCCCAAATATCTCGCAAATATTTACATTGTATCAAAATAGATTGAAAAAGCAAATGGAAATTAATAAATAATTTTATGAAAAATTAATCCGTATCGAAACAACTTGGAAGCATACATCCAAACGTGATAGATTCATCGAACGAATCGTTAACATTTACTTAAGCATATACTTACTTAAGTTTCGGTTTGTGTTGGATTTAGTGCACAGCTTCCATTCTTGTGGTTGCATGCCTTTGACGCGTTCCAGTGATTGCATACCTTAGTAGTAGCTATTCTAAAGCCAAAGGTAAACTTCGATGGCATTATGTTCTGTCAACGAGTTCAATGGACAGTTGTTGCTTATCTTGATTTGAAACTGCTGCATCGAGACACTGAAGAAAATAGATATTGAGGAAAAAGCATGGGCTTGTACGACACATAAGTCCAAGGTTTCGACTCTGTCGATCCTTTTGCAATGTGATTTCTCTGTTGAGTGAATAAATATAGGAGCATGTCCCCCATGGTAAAGGGATGAAGTGATACCTTCTTGTTATATGTCATAGGCATGCACCTATGATACCCATTACTTCATCCAACATCTTTCCTAACATTCGTGCTTGTGCAATAGCTTCTTGCTTTAACACCTCGTGTTGGGAGATATGACTTATTAAGGGATTCCTTAGAATGAAAAGTCCTAAAGAGCTCCTCGACGTTACCTTTGTTTTTGGTGCTAGGTCTCGATCCTCAATGAATGGGTCTGTATCCTCAATTGGTGGGTTAATAGCTCCTTCAATGGGTCATTATTCA
>JASDQU010242085.1:33812-44424 GCA_032191745.1 Picea mariana
CAATTCATATTTCATACAATAGGGATCAGTTTGAAACATATCATGAGATCAACAATGATTTTAATATCTATCTAGGATATGATAGATCACATCAAATAAAATATTATGGATATATTTGTGTGGCATTGCCTAACGATCAGGAGAAACAAATACAAAATGTGATGCATGTTACCGGAATTAAGAATAATTTAATTTTAATTTCCACAATTGTAGATCAAAATTTAAAAGTTGAATTTGTTAAGTGAAAATGTTTTTTGAAGGACATACAAGATCGCTACAAGGTTGTAGAAACAGGGGTCAAAGTTGGAGGACTATACAAGCTTGATGTCATATGGAAGAATCGTCAAGCATTGAAATCAAAAACTATGTCATAGGAAGACTTATGGCATCAAAGGTATGGTCATCTTAAAAATAATGATTTGATTTTACCTCATAATAAATAAATGGTGAAGGGTCTTCCAAATATTAAGAATGAATATATTGCATGTGAGGGGTGTGCACTAGGTAAACAACATAGGGAAGAGTTTCCTACACATAAAAATCATAGGAAACCAGAAATCATTGAGTTAGTGCACACATATGTGTGTGGTCCTATGCAGACAAGGTCTCTTGGTGGAGCATATTATTTCCTTATCTTTATTGATGATAGAACTAGATATACGTGGGCCTATTTTATCAGAAAGAAAAGTGATGTTTTTGAGTATTTTAAAGAATTTAAGAATTTGGTGGAAAAAAAAACAAGAAAGTACATCAAAATTCTTTGACTGGATCAAGGAGGAGAATAAACATCCACGGATTTCTTGAAATATTTCAAATACAATGGAATACAACAATATTTTATAGTGTCGCATACTCAACAGAATGGAATAGCCGAGAGGAAAAAAAGAATTTTGGTTGAGTGTGCTTGCAACATGATAAAAGGTAAAAATATTAATAATGGTTTTTGGGTTGAAGCAAAATCTTACTTCTGAAAGAAAAATAGAATTCATACAAAGAGTTTAGAGAAAAAATACCTTTTAAATAATTTTATGGCTTTAAACTAGTAATAATTCATCTAAGAATTTTTGGAAGAAAAACATTCTCTTATGTTCCTAAAGAAAATAGGAGAAAGCTTGATGCTAATGAAATAAAATCCATTGTTATTGGTTATTGTATTGACCATAAAGCATATAAAATGTATGAGCCAAAGACTTATAAGGTTTTTTCAAGAAGATATGTATTATTTCATGAACATGAAAATGAAGGTAAAAAAAGAATAGTAATGGTGTATGGCATATCGCTAATGACAATGATGAACGTGTCAAAGAAGAATACATTGAACATGTTCAAGATGAATATTTAAGAACCATAGACACCTCAAGTAGCCAGAGTTCACCAAGAAGGGATGAAGGAACTCCATAGAGCAAAAGAAGAGATGAAGGAACTCCACAAAGTAGTGTAGCACCAAGGAGATCAACACAATAAACTCATACACCTGTTAGGTATAAATACTATGCATTATTGACTGAAGTTATGAATGTAGTGGAGCCCTTGAATTTTGAGCAAGCTAAAGATCATAAAAAATGGATGGATTCCATGAAAGAAGAATATGATTTTATCATGAAAAATGAAACATTGGAATTAACATAATTTCCTGAGAATAAAGTCCCTATATGATGAAGATGGTTGTTCAAGTCTAAATTCAATGTTGATGGTAGTATAGAGAAGTATAAAACCAGATTGGTTGCAAAGGGTTATTCCAAAAAAAATGGAAGTGATTATGAAAACACTTTTTCACATGTAGCTAAGATGAATACCATTAGATTAATTATTCCAATGGCTAGTAAGTATAATAAGAAACTACATCTGTTGGATGTTAAGTCATATTTTATGAATGGAGAAATAAAGGAAGAGGTTTATCTTGTGAATCTAGAGGGGTTTGTAAAGTAGGGCCAGGGGCATCTTATTTGAGCGTTAAAGAAGGCAGTGTATGGACTTAAACATGCACCAAGGTCATGGTATATGAAAATGAATACTTTCTTCTTTCAAAAAGATTTTATTAAATGCAAAGGTGATCCAAATATTTATGTGAATAAGGATGGAAATGGTCATATTTCTTCGATTTCTTTATACGTTGATGATCATATCATGTAAGAAAATGCTAATGATTTGATTGATGAAATCAAAATGTTGTTTTCAAAGGAATTTGGGATGAAATACCTTGGTCAATTGCATTATTGTTTAGGCCTTGAGGTATGGATATAAAATGGAAAGACACTAATTGTTGGTGCACAGTGGGAAGACTTGGGGTTGATCATTAATATACCCAAAAAAACCCTTAGACACCAGCCCTTTCGACATCACCTGAAAGCAAGTGAAGTCTCACTTGAGGCAGATAGAGGGGCTATAGGAACCAAGCTTCTGTAGTGATGATGGGAAGTGATGCACTCTTCATTTTCTTACTACCATTTACTCATGCATGTAGTTTACATTACTTAATAGTTACTTAACACTCAATCTATTCTATGCACGGGATTCTCCCACTTAAACTTCATTTAATTACTAGATACTTCAGTGCACGATATTATAACATCATTTATGAACAATACATTCAACATATATCATCATTGCACCATAAAATTAAACATCATAAAACGAAAATACAACACATCACAACACACAACTTTAGTGTGGTTCACCCAACATGGGCTATGTCCAAGATGGTTGGATTATTTTATTATTCATTAATAATTCTCTTATAGTTGTGCACTGTACTACAAAATATGAAACAATAACATTACCCAAACCTTCCTAGCCATTCTGTTGTAGTGTGAGCTTCAGTCCTCAGTCAGACATAAATACTTCTTCCAATCCTCGACTCAACTTACACAAAAGTACTAATAAATTCTCACATTTGTATACATCAAAATAGGGCTAAGCCCGTTACAAAGTGGACAAAATTTCCAATGGTCTATAACCATTTTCTTCCTTTTGCCTGCTACTCCATCCTACATCCTTATTTCATGCACTTTAAATCCTTAAATTTCGCTCCCATCACACACTCTAGTCTACTTTTTCTTCTTTGAATTATTCTGGAATAGATCCCAAAAATTATCCAAAATTCCTATCCAATAGCCCCCCAACACTCACCTGTGGCTCATCCCGAGCCACCTTTGGCTCATCTCCTTCACTGTTGTGGCCTTTTTCTTGACCTCCTTTTCCTTATGAAAAATTTGGTCAAGTGTTTTTGTAGTGACCCGAGCCTGCATCTTCTCGACACCTTTAGCAACTTCCTATTTGATTATGCCTTAAGTTGTTACTAAGGATGTTGTCACTCTATATGCTTCATCCTAGAGTACTTCTATCTATTGTGCATGATCTTGATCCTCTTCCCTTAGACGATTCATTTATGAATACATCTTTTTGTTCTCATTCATCGCTATTACCGCCTCAGCTGGCGGTAATGTTCCCATCACGTCTTTGAATTTTTGCACCTTCTCTTGCACAGCTTGGATCTTCTTATTGATTTCTTGTTGCTCCTTATCTTCATTGAGTTGTGTCCAAATTCCAATAGTCTCTATATAAATCTAAGCACATTCCACTTCTAGAGTCTTTATTCTTTCCACCACTGTTGTCACATTTTTCTCCCTTTTATCTATCTCTTAAAGTGGATTGCTTCGTGTCATATGCGCTTCCAGGTCTACTATTTTTGCTAAGAATCCATGAATGTTTTCACTTATAGTCTTGACTTGGTATTAGAATAGGACCTCCTTCTATATATGTTCCTTTAGGAGTTCTTGATATTCCTTCTCAAATTATTTTTGCATTATTTCAACCTTCTGCACAACCTCATCGCACTCCTATTTAAATTTTTTGTACTCCATATCTAATGTGACATTTTCTATCATGACCTTCACTAACTCTCTGGATGTCTTCTCCATCCACGAGTTCATATCTTGCATTGCATTCATATGCAATTTCTGTAATACTTCTATTGACACTTGTGATAGCACTAAGTCAATGTGACCTAGTTCCCTTCCCTATTCTTGCATCTTTGTCGCAGGGAACTCTACTGCCCTTGTTTCTAGCTTAATCAATATCCATTCTCCTCCGAATGCTATGAACTGGGATATATATAGTCCTGCTTCCTAAGTCTTGGTATTTCTTTTTGTTGGTTCCTCCTCTGTTTGTCACTATGATGGGATGTTTGTTGCTTCTAGTAGTTGTCACAGTCCATCCATATGTTCCTGCATGCATCTATTCATCTCTTCTTATTGTTGTGCTACGCACTAAAACATGTTGTCAATGTTTTCTTTCACGTGGTCTCCTATCTTCTCCAAATCTTCCAATGTTAAATCCTGGATAGCCACTTCTTTGACCTCTTTATGTTTTGTCCATTGATGTCCATATTTCCCTCTTTCTGGTTCTTTGTGCTTCCTATTGGGGAGCGATATTGTCTGTTGTGTTGTTTCACTAGTACCATCTCATTTCTCTAGTGTGTCTCCTTGTTCTTCACCAACATCAACCTCATGTATTTTTGGGTTTTGATTCTCTGATGGCCCTATCTCTGGTGGTGGAATATTCCACTCATCTTGCAAATTGACCATAATGTGTCCCATCTCCTCTTCTTTCAATCTATATTGTGTTGGCATCCATTGCTCATATAGGTCCTTATTTGGTTTTACATACATATGGTGATTCCCTACCTTAAAGCACACCAATACCTTATATTCCTTGACCACTTGATTTGGTATGTGTAGTGTCCTCTGGATGTTGTCCCTGATAGTTTCCTTATAAATATAAAATGCGACATTACTATCCATATGTCGTGCCTTATGTGTAGTATACCATAGGTTTTGATACCACACAGCTAGACAAAGCTTCTCTTTGAGTCCCAAAAACTGATTGTCATCTGTCTCCCTCCAAACTGATAGTTCTATTAGAATCAATAATTAGGAATAATGGAACTTGGTCCCCTTATCCTGCACTTCCTCATAGTTAATAAAAAAGTGGTTCAATAAGAATGTCACCTAGTTCATTTGGACATGCTATACACATATTTGTATTAACACTATCACTTCTACTAGAACTTGATATTTTCTTCTCTTTCTCAACAACTTACAGGATAAGTCTTGCATCGCAAACCTTACCGTCGGGTGACATATGCCTGTGACATCCAAACCACATTGTCCACAGAATGTATGGAATTTTTCCTTCATGCTCTCAATGAGTGTTTTTTCATTCTTTTTGTAAAAAAATACAAGGATGGGCCTGTGACGAAAGATCGATAATGCACACTATTAAATATGTATCAATAGAAATGATTATATCTAATCAAATGTATACCCCATGCACACAACTTATCATCATATTTACACATGCATTATTGTCTTGGATCCATCCAAAATGGGGTATATTGAATAGGTTTAAAAGACCTTCTTTTTGTAACCCCCTAGCCCACATTCACGGCTCGATGAATATCATATGATTACCAAAACTAATGGAATTTATCGAAAAAAATTAGGTACTAAATCAATAAACTTATTCTCATTGGTGATGTCATAGTCGACATACTTTAATGTAGGTATCAGACCTACCATATCCCCTTCCATAATCACTCCTTATGAAATCAGTGGCTCCACCAGCAGATAGTTTGCATCCTTCTATAAATGGACCTGTTTGGAAAATGGATTTCTTGGAGGGATATAATTCCTGGGGAATATTTATTTTGAGGATGATGCCTCCTATGTTTCTTCAACTACCGTGGACATTGTAGGATAATTGCGTAGTTTCTTTGATACTAACGTTGAACCTATTGCTCCTTTCATTGGTGCCATCTTCCTCTACAATTGATATCTACCTCCAACTGGTTTTGAAATTCCGGGTCTTTGGATCTGTAACTTCGACTCTCTATGAAAATTATGAATGACAATAACCTTCCCTTGTTGACCCCTATGATTTCTTTATACTCCATCTCCAGCTATAGATTCCCTTCGCGCCTGAAATTTTCATCCAATCCACTAGTGGTTGTCATTCATTACCTACTTTAATGCTCCATAAAATCTGTATTTTCAGTGAATTCTTCATTTGATTATGAAATCTATCAATATATTCTGGCCAATCTATATTTATTTATACACAACGCTACTACTTCCCTATCATGGTATATCTTTACTACAGGTTCTATCATGGATTGTCTTAAATTATCTAAGTTGTCATTTGTGCAATCGATTCTCTCAGCATGGAATGTTCTCCCTGTGCAATCTCCTCACTCTCCGTAGTCTTTATTTCTTCATCTATGAACTCTTCTAATTGGGTCTTTCTCTTTAATGAAATTTACCTGCTTTTCCTTTTCACCTGTTAATATTAACTTCTTGGATTTATGCAACTTTCGATTTCTTTCTTGAACCATTTTCTTTCTTTTTCCTATTTAATTTCTTTTTCTTTATTTTTCATCCTTTTCGTTCTATAGTACACTATGATACAAATTAGTTTTTGTATCTCTCCTAGTGCGTGGAAGGATGATTGTCCGTGTATAGTTTCAACCAACTCCCATTTACTAATCGGTCCATGACTTGTCCATCTAGATTTTTTAGTTGAACAACACCTGCGTTAGTCACATATCTGATCACATATGGCCCTAGCAAGTGCATCTTCAAATTTCTTGTGTGTTTTAAGACCTTATTGTCATAAAGAAGTACTAGATCTGTTGTTTGTAACTTCTACTTCTTGATGTGTCTATCATTCCATGTTTTTTCATGTTCCTTCTATAGTTTTTGATGGAACCCTGCAACAAATCGATCTTCCTCTAATATAAATAACTATGATATTCTTTCTTCTACTATGCCAAAATTTGTAAGATCTACCATCGAAACAATTTGCAGAGTTGGTATAGTAAATTCTGTTGGCATGCTGCTTCCTGACCATATGCTAATCTAAAGGGTTTATGACCTGTCATCTTCTTGTAGGTAGTTTTATAAGACCAAAGCACTGCAAGACTCTTTAAGTACCAATCATCTTGTCCTACATTACAAAAATTTTTTGGTGCATTCTCCAATATCTTATTAAAGGCCTCCACAGTTCCATTAGCTTGTAGGTGATATGGAGTGCTCTTCTGATACTGAATATGGAACTCTTTTGTTAACGCTGTAATTTTATTTTTCAAAAGGTGAGTCCCCTGATTCCTCATAAGTACTTTTGGACACCCAAACCTTGTAACTATGTTCTCAAATAAGAATCGTGTCAAGTAATCTGTCGTAGTAATTATATACCTAGCTTTTGATCTCCTTGCTGGTGGGTTAATTAGTCTGAAAAAATCCACTGCCCATTTGTCAAATGTTTGCAAGGTGAATTGCATATTCAAAGGCATCCCATCCCTTCATGATGGTCTTCCTACTCTCTGGAAAATGTGGCAGATCCAACAATTTTCCTTTGCGTCCTTATGGAAGGTGGGCCTACATGCAAGATCTTCTATGTTGTATCGTTTCCTACATAATGTCCTCTTTCAATTCCATCGTGCACCTCTTTTAGGATTATTGTTCTCTTATGTTCCAACACACAATGTTGCAGTGTCCCATATTCACCTAATTATATAAGATTATTGCAATCAAATGATAATCCACTACTTTAACCACTAGTTGATTCTTTTTTTCCGATGTCATATCAGATAGATCCACTCCTGTGATCGAATATAGGACATTTTTTGCAAAGTGGTCGTCTACCATATGAACTAAGAATAAATGCACATCTAGTAAACTATCGTCTAGGTTCCCTGCATCTTCTCCTACCAATATTCATGACAAATGGCCTGGTCCTACATTCAATTTCCCATAGGAAAATTATCCCCCCCAACACTGGCTTGTTCACTAGATATTTGAGTGTAGAGTGGTCTGTATACATCTTGAAATGAGACCCCAACAAATAGTTCCTGAACTTATGCAAGGAATAAACCATTTCCAAGCCTTCCCTTTCTATTGTCATGTAATTCTTCTCAACAGTCGAGAACTTCCTGCTAGCAAAATCAATTGAATGGTCTAACTCTCCCTCTCCTGGCAGGGATAACATTGCACTGAGGGTTATCGATGATGCGTGCACATGAACATGAAATTATTTCTGCCAATATGGGAACACCATAATGGGTGTGGTTACTAAATTCTACTTCAATATTTCCATACCCTACTGACAGTTTTCATTCCACTGAAACCTGGATTCTTTCTGTAATAACGTTTCCATTGGAGTTGTAATTTGCACATAGCCTTTAATAAACTTCTTGTAATATCGTTTATGGCCCAATTTTTTTCTCAACTATCACACTGATCCAAGCATTGGAAAATTGACAAAAACTGCTATCTTGGTAGGATCAACCAATAAACCCTGCTTGCGTACCACACGACCTAACAATATCCCAAACGATGTGAAAAAAATACATGTTTTCAAATTTAATGAAATATGATATTGTCTAGATCTATCAATCATCAACTGTAAAGTTTCTATGTGATATTTCAATAGGATAAATACAGTGCAATCATCTAAGTACACTTCAAGAAATTTATGAATAAACTCCTTAAAGGTTGTGACAACTACTCTAGAAAACACAACAGGTGCATTCTTTAACCCAAACAACATCACTATGTATTGAAAGCCTCCCCATTCTATCACAAATGTCATCTTGTGTCTCTCTTCTAGCACAATATTTATCTGATGGTATCCTGAAAATACATCTGTGAACGAGTAGGCCTCCTTCCCTGCTATGTTTTTTAACACTTCATCTATAAAGGGGGTTAGAAACAGGACATGAAAACATGCATCGTTCAACTTCCTTAGGTTGACATAGATTCTAATAACCCCCTGTTTTCATATCTTGAACCACAATTGGACTTATCCATTCAGAGTATCCAACGAGATCAATGATACTGGATTCTATCATTATGTCAAGCTCTGCTTTTACTTTTTCCTTGTATTTCAGATTCAATCTGTAAGGTCTCTATCTTACTGTTTTAGTGTCTGGTTTTAACAAGATCTTCATTTCGCCCAATTCTGCAGCTATTCCCTTTGTCTATAAAAAGCTCGTCGAAATATATCTTCATATTCGCACAATAGGTCTGCAATATTTTCCACAGTATCATCATTCCAATAATCACCAATGTTCACGTAATTTGGTTTCTCCTTCGTGCCAATGTTCTCTTTGCACACTCTTAATGGCTTCTCATATGCATTGGATTCAATTTTTGGACCTACTACATTGCGTTCACCTTCAATCTCTGGTACCTGTACATTTCTGGGATACTCTTACTCTTGATCTTCCCCAGTAATGTTATAACATTCTAATAGTTAATGGATTGACACAAAATATATGTATGCACTACATGCAGGTGTTATTTCTATATGACCTTCTTTTATAAAAATCTTACACCTAATGACATGCAGAGATAAATATACTAAAGTTGATTCAACTTCAAAATTAAATGTTACCTTAAACTTCTGGATGAGATCTTCCCAGTTTGTTGTTGCTCTGCACACTTCTAGCTGTAGGTACCAGTTCTAGGGAACTATCTCCAGTGTATGTATGAACATGTGGGTCCATTCTTGCTTTGGCATCTATATCCAAGTTGTAATACATTTTTCAATGTTATCTGTTGAACTTCTCATTCCTGTATACTTGTGCATAATTTCTTCTACTCCAAATTTGATGTGCATCATACTTTTACAATGTTTCCAATCCTCTATCCCTTCCTTGTGTGTTTCCCATCGTCTCACTGGGCTTTCTCTTTGTGAAACATATAATGCTAATAATAATTGGTGTTCAGTTATAAGTAAGTAAATTTCATTGACAAAATAACTTACCTGAGTTAATCCCTCAAAATTTGGTGTATCACATACCTTTGTTCCAATCCTACAAAAAGAGCGAGTAATGCGAGCACATGTTCTGGTTGATACTTCGTGCAACTTGTGCTGCCAATGTTTAATTCATTCCTCTGATTTTGATGCGCAATAGCTTATGATTATCCAACTAAGAACACCATATGCAGTGGGATTGACGTAGTCATCCATGCGGGCTATCATATTTTACAAGTTATCAATTGATCCGGATTATTTTCGGCACGAAATGAGATCGGAGATATAATAAGGAAATGCATAGAGATATCATAGATATTCAATAATATAACATAAATGTATCAGAGATGCAACCATAAACAAAGATATACAGTAATACATGATTTCTATTAATGAAAAAAGTACAGAGACTGTAAAAATACATAGTGAAAGACTCGCTAGAATGGTGGCAACTTATCTCTGAGAAGAGATGTGATGGATACTCGCATTCGAAAGAAGATGATTACAATGAGGCTCTGAAGGCCTTTTTAAAATAAGAAGGAATGCCAAAAACCCTAGACATCCAAAAACCTAACCCTAGGAGATGAAGCGCCAAAAGTCATGTGGGCCCCGTTTGGGTAAGTTAGTACATCAACTTCCTGGGGTCGTAACTTTTGCATAAGATCTTTGTTTTAGGCGTATGATAGCTCATTGGAAAGGTATCATCGAGGAGATTCATTTTAGGGGATAAATCATGCCTTAAAATATCATTGAGAACCTCGATCTCAGAAAACCTTCATTTAGTCCCTCAAAATGGCCT
>JASDQU010242085.1:49453-60005 GCA_032191745.1 Picea mariana
AGCACCTCCCAACCTCCCTTAAATATGAATGGCTAAATAAACAATCAACTTTACAGATAAATCAGTTCTTACCAATCTTTTTTTGTTCTATAAATCTAGTCTTCTACACATTGTTCTGCTGCTCTTCTCTTCCTCTGTCAGTTCAGCAGGTATGCTCTACATCAACTCGTTCTCTCATTCTGCTCTTCTTCAACTTGTTATGTTATTCTGCTCTACATTTCATCTTACACTGCACATATGCTCAATCTCCTCCTGCGCATTCTCTCCTTTTCCTTTTCTTACGGTTTTATTCTTTTCTCATATAGAACAACCAACCACGCACAGTCTATCTCATCTTCTTTTATACACACCTAGACGCCGGTTCAACTTCCCAACTCCTTAGGCAAAAATACGACAACTATCTAAGCAACTGAAACGCTAACTAATCGACAATCATGAGTTCGTTTCGCTAACAGATTTGAAATTAAGGAGTTAACTGTGAGAGAGAACAGTGAACTCCGATCAACACTTGATCTGACGGTTCAGATCATTCATCGATTTCGCATATCGCTATTTCGACATTCCTGTTGTTCAATGTTCTTGTCACTTCCAAATCCCGATCCACGAAACTCCGTGAAAAAAACAGATCAACGGTCCAGATCACTTCTTGATCTGACGGTTGCAATTACGTCGCGATTTCACATATCGCGATATCGGCATTCTTGTTGCATCGTTTTCTTGCCTCTCCATGTTGCGATCCTCGAAACTCTGATACAGAACTTTTCTGCACTAGCTCCTTCCCCAATATGACTATGGTCATAACCAAGTGCCTATGCAAAAACCTACATGGACTGGAATCAACGGTCTAGATCAAACCTTGATCAGACAACTCATATTACATCGTGATTTTGCATATCACGATTACGCTCGATTCTCCTTGTACCTTAAAGGACGTGCGGGTTCTTCTTGATCCAACGATGGTCAGATCCTGTGCTTGGATCTAACGGATGAAATCTGTCCTCCTCTTCAACGATCTCTTCTTGTCTACATTCAGATATGATGACCCTTGTTCTTTCAGGAATTTTGAATGGAATCCAACAATCAGATATTCTTCTCAAACTTTACTGGTCTTCTATCACTTGATCAACGTTGCGTTGCCTTCGATCATTCGACCTTCCTAAACTTATCTTCTGTTTGCCTGTCGATTACAAACTTCTCGTCTTCGATCATTCGACCTTCCTGAACTTATCTTCTGTTTGCCTGTCAATTACAAACTTCCTGTACTCATGCCATCTTCATTGTTGTACTTGCCATCAATGACAAGCATTCGCTGTCTATTAAATATTTGCCAACATCTTTTATTAGTCATTGTCTTACATCTGCACACTGCGCTACAAAATATGCAACAATAACATCACCCAAACCTGCCTAGACGTTCTGTTGCAGTGCAAGCTTCACTCCTCAGTCATATCTCAAAACTTCTTCCAACGCTTGAATCAACTTAACCCAAAATTCCTAAGAACTTCTCAGATGTCGAACCCCCGGAAATATGAAACATCTCTACTAAAAACCCCTTTACATATTTATAGATCAAAATAGGGCTAAGCCTGTTACAAAGTGGACAAAATGTCCAATGGTCTATAACCATTTTCCACCTCTTGCGCACTTCTCCGTTACACATCCTTCTGTCGCGTGCTTTAGCTCCTTAAAGTACGTTGCTTTCATGCACTCTGATCTTCATTTTGTTTTTTGAATTATTCTAGCATAGAGCCAAAAACTTAGCCAAAATTCCTATCCAACACTAATCACACAAAGAAAGTATACAATGGAGTTAATTAAAATATTTAATATGAGTTAATGTAAACCAATGTCTACTCCATTAGAATAGAATATTACACTCAACAATGATGATGAGACTAAAGAAATGAATGGTACCTTCTATCGATAGTTGGTGGGAAGTATAATGAATTATCTAACTACAACGAGGCTAGACATTGCATATTTAGTCAATATAGTTAGTCAATTCATTGTTAAGCCTCATGATAGTCACTCGGAAGAAACAAAGAGAGTCCTTTGATATTTGAAAGGAGCTATTAATTTTGGTATTGAATATACTGATGATTTTAAGGTTAAGTTGACAGGTTCTTCATATTCAGATTAGGCAAGGGATCTCGATGATAGGAATTCAACCATAGGCTATGCATTCAAAATTGGATTCAGGATCATGTCATGGAGAAGCAAGAAGAAAACAACTATTTCTTTATCATCCACTGAAGTCGAGTACAAATCTTTATGCAGTGCCACGTGTGAGGCAATTTGGTTGAGGAAAATTCTTGAAGAGGCGGGAGAGAAACAAAATGTACCAATATTTATCAAATGTGGTAACCAATGTTCTTGAAAACAATCCAGTGTATCATGTCAAATCAAAGCATATTGAGACACACCATCATTTTATAAGAGAGAAAATAAAATCAAAGGAAGTCAACTTGGTATATTGCAATACAAATGATAATGTGACAAACATTTTTACAAAACCTCTCGGAAAGGAGAAATTTGAAATTTGTAGAGATAAGTTAAGTGTTGTAAGAAATACATTTCTATATTAAAGGGGACTGGTAGATTAAAACATAGAAATGAAGTTATCACATAGGTGAAATGCAGTTGTCAAGTAGGTATTAATCTCCTAGATAATTTAGATCCACTATGTGCGGATGTTTATCCAGATTCTCTCTATAAATTGTAACTTGTTTCAAGAAAAATAATTCAGTGAATGTATGAGAGAATTTGTCTCACCTATGTTGTGAGTGAGTTTTGATCTTTTCCATAAAAATATCTTGAAATTAATATGCTTCAATGCTTTGATCTATTTACTGTGTATAGTTTTGATGTAGATATCTCTTTGATATAATATATGTTTAATATTTAATATTTAATTTGTTTTATATATATATATATATATATATATATATATATATATATTAAGTTCATCTCATGCATTTCCCTTTTTCTTATTAATCCGTGCCCAACCAAGGGACTATAGCTTTCGGTATGAAGTCAACTCTTTATTAGTTAGTGGGTTATGAGATATTAATAGGTATGTCTTGATACTCTTTTCACATATCTTATTAATGTTATGTCTTATTTTTTATTAATTTCTTTTTATAAAATAATAATTTTTTTTTCTTAATTTCAAAAAATTTATTTACATTTTGTGATTGGACCACACCATATTGATGAGACTAAATAATCTTAGTATAAGGAAATATTATACATCAAATTTTATAATTCATTTAAAAAATTATTAAAACTAAATTATACCATTGGTTACCTTACAAACTCACATTGTAGTCAATGCATTTTATTGTCTTCACCGCCTCTACATGCACTGCACAATGGATGCTCCATCCCATTCTGCATTCCCTCACCATATCGAAAGCTAAAGGAAGAGAGACTCCTCGGTTGTTATTACGTAAGACATTATACATTCCTTGGAGAGGTATTTAATAATAGCTTTGTTCAGTGTTAGGAATCTTAAGAAACAATGATTGAGTTACTGAGATACTAGATTAAATGTTAATATTAATGTCCAGTTGATGAATAGAATGGCATCCGTAAGCCATGATATGGAACCACCGGTAGAGAAATATTTGGGTTTTGTATATCCTAAGCATATAAAGCTAGGAAGCAAAAAATAAAAGGGTATTTCAACAATTGCTTTGTTTAGTAACAACGATTGATTTCATGAGAGATCCTAGATTAAATTTCAGTATTAATGTCTAGTTGATGAATAATAATGAATAAAATGGCATCCCTCAGCTATGATATGGAACCAGGGGCAGGGAAATATTTGGGTGTTGTATATCCTAAGAATATAAAGTTAGGAAGCAAAAAATTACCACAAATATATTGGCTCACTCACAACCCCTCCATGTACAAAGGGTTTTGTTGGATCATTCTGAAGAAAGTATTTCATACATCGCATTTTTCCACCCAGGATAATTACAAATAATAGGGATATTATACATGATGAATGTATGAAAGTGAGCATGGACAATTATCAAATACCAGGGATAATATATATGATGAATGTGTGCAGTTAAGAACTGCATTATATATGATGAATGTGTGCAAGTAAGAACTGTATTGAGAGATGAAGTCGAGAGAGGATTTTCTTGTCACTGTGAGGCCTGTGATTTTTTTTTTGCACTGGTATTTTTGATATGTATATAAAAAATGATATCCACTATAGAAATACATTTAAATTGTGACAATTTCGACTGTTCCTAACCAAGATATTCCCAAAGGGAGTCCCATAATAGACCAGATGGAAAGTCTGATGCCCCTCGTCTATCCCAACAAACACGATCTATTACAACATAGTCTATTGATTCACTGCTAGCATTTCTACAGGTTTTACCAAATCGAGATAAAGACCCGCCCCCTATACAAGTAAACTTGCAAGCAGTACCAATTTTATATCCTTCAAGTGTAAGGGCAAAGCCAAATAAAGCAAGAGTTTTTCTCCAGATTCACTGCTAACATTTCTACAGGTTTTACCAAATCGAGATAAATACCCACCCCCTATACAAGTAAACTTGCAAGGAATACAAATTGTATATCCTTCAGGTGTAAGGGCGAAGCCAAATAAAGCAAGAGTTTTGCTGCATTCATTAGAGTCCAATGCTAGTGGAAGCAATATCCCTTCCTACCCCAGTCAATTCGATTTATTTTGCCGACCCAAAACCATGAATAGGAAGGCCCTTGCTAGAGGGAGATGCTTGTTTAAATATGCTTATCACATATCATCGAGGTGTGTCAGCCAGACATACAAGGAACCATGTCCTATTGCTCTAGCCCATAAACCACATTCCATCCACCAGCATCAGCGAGCCAATCCACCAGTCAACCAAACATACCATGAATAATGACCCATTGAAGGAGCTATTAACCCACCAATTGAGGATCCATACCCATTCATTGAAGATCAAGACCTAGCACCAAAAACAAAGGTAACGTCGAGGAGCTCTTTAAGACTTTTCATTCTAAGGAATCCCTTAATAAGTCAGATCTTCCAACATGAGGTGTTAAGCAAGAAGCTATTGCACAAGAACGAATGTTAGGAGAGATGTTGGATGAAGTAATGGGTATCATAGGTGCATGGCTATGGCATATAATAAGAAGGTATCACTTCATCCCTTTACCATGGGGGACATGCTCCTTTATTTATTCACTCAATAGAGAAATCACATTGCAAAAGGATTGACACAGTCGAAACCTTGGACTTATACATGTTCTTATGTGTCGTACAAGCCCATGCTTTTTCCTCAATATCTATTTTCTTCAGTGTCTCGATGTAGCAGTTTCAAATCAAAATAAGCAACAACTATCCATTGAACTTGTTGACAGAACATAATGCCATCGAAGTTTAACTTTGTCTTTAGAATAGCTACTACTAAGGTATGCAATCACTGGAATGTGTCAAAGGCATGCAACCACAAGAATGGAAGCTGTGCACTAAATCCAACACAAACCGAAACTTAAGTAAATGTTAACGATTCGTTCGATGAATCTATCACGTTTGGATGTATGCTTGCAAGTTGTTTCGATACGGATTAATTTTTCATAAAATTATTTATTAATTTCCATTTTCTTTTTCAATCTATTTTGATACAATGTAAATATTTGCGAGATATTTGGGCTCATTACCTATTGTGAACATGTCTAAAGGTGATTTGGAACGACTTTTAAGTTGAGGAGAAAGAGACGTTGATTTAATGTTCACGTCAAAAGTTGAGAGGAGGTTACTGTTTAGGGAATATCAATTCAGAATAATTGGCAACTTGAAAGTTGAATTACACAAAGCCCGAAATCCGAAATGAATAAGGACCATCGGATCTAGAGAAAATGTGATGACTGTTAGATTAGGGAGAACCAGGTCAGTAGACCATGTCTACAAGGACATGTGGCAGAACAAGTTGGTATACCACGTCAAAATACCATGCCAACAAGGACACATGGCGCAATCAGACAATGACAAGTGTCAAGTTGAATTGGCACTTTAGGTACGCGCAAATCATGAATCTGAGTGACACGAGACAACTACTCAGCTTCTGATACGTCAGCAAGTGACATAAGCAAGCTACATCACTACGAGAGATTTAATTCAGGAGTTTCATCACCAAAAAATGTCAAAAGTCCTGAAGTCCCTAAGGACGAAGGTCCAAATTCGCTCTCAACCGTCGATCTAAGGTACATTTCGAGAGTTAGGACAACCGTTAGATCAAGGAGAAGTACATATTTGATTCATTGGATCTGAGTGCTGAGGATCAATAGTCGTTGGATCCATAGATAAATGCAAGAAGGTTGAGCCTTTGGATGAGCGCAGGAGAGTGGACTTGTCAAAGTCCCGAAGTAAGAAGGGACCATCCATCATCCATACTGATAGATGAGGCACGATCCACAACTCCGGAGCAAATAAATTTGAGATTTTGTGGCTGGGAAGGAAACCAGATCACCGAAGACCCGAGGGCCGAAGAATATCTAGGGCATCGATTGCCAGAAGGACTTGTTGAAGAAATCTTTGCAGTTCGGGGAAAAACACTCAGAGAGAATGTGAAGGAAGAAAAGTTGAGTTTTGAAATCCCTGAATCTCGAAGAGCCGAAGGGTTTGAGGACCGTCGATTTGTAAGAGGACACATATCAAAAAATCATGTACTCCAGTTGGAACACTCTGGAAAAAAGTGAGAAAGGAAGTTAATTGCGGGACCAAAAATTGCTTGGAAGTTAATTTTCTTAAGGAGGGTTGCAATCAAAATCACGGTTTTGGAGAAAGGAAATGTGGAGGCTCGAGGTAAATTGTGAGGAGAAAAGGAGTTTGATCTCAAACCACTTTTGGTCATGCCCACATTCACATGGTAAAATGATAGCATCTCCCAAGGTCACATTAGCGGAATATAAGGGAAGGAGCTAGCGCCACTGGGCTCCACATCGGAGGTTACGCATTGAAAAGTCAAAAATCTTCTGCATGTATAATCCAATGGTGCTGATCAAACTGAATCTGATCGAAGGGTTATTGTTTCACTTCGTGGTTTCTTGATCAGTTACGATTCAATTACACTAACCTAATCATTGTTCTGGGGCATTGGAATCATGGTTCTTGAGCGTTCTGAGATTCCTGACATGAGCGTTGGAGATTTGGAGTGTAATAGATGATGAGAGAAGTAATAAAGGAAACATTTCGTGACACAGGCAGGTTGTTGTTTCTCGGTAAAAACAAGTCGAACTGTATGTGATCAAGAAGACAGCAAGAACAAAGCGTGAAATATGTAGAGATGAAGAACATAAGATGGACATAGCAGAAATGGTGAAAACAACAGACTCTACAAAAACTTAAGAGAAATAAGATGTGAGAAGGAACACACTGATGCAGGCAGAGAAAAGCAATGTAGCCTAACAATGATGAGACTGGTAAGCTATTGATAAATACTGTATCATTGTAATAAATTTCAAAATGAAAAGATTTATATCTTAGAGCGGTATGGTGGTGCTAGGGAGGACTGTTGTCCTTAGAGTTTCAAGGGGGTTATTGAACATAGGGACTTGTAACTTCCATGTAGTTGCATCCATAAAAACCAAGGTGGAAGGGTGGTGTAAGGGAGAACTATTGTTCTCTATTGCACAGGTTGGTGCCTGTGTGACTGGAAGTTGGTGCTTCCATCCAGTTGGTGATGGAACACTCAGGGAGTTGGTGCTTCCTTCTAGTGGGTGCTAGAGAAACTAGAGAGTTGGCGCTCTCAACAATTTGCAGCTTGTTAAGCAGAGGTGGTAGCCTCACATTGAGTTGGTTCTCAAAGATAGATGATGTACAAAACATAAAAAGATTTCCTATCATTCGAAGAAGAAGAAGTTTTCTCCCTTTATAGGTTTCCTCAAGAATATATGTTTCTGTATACTTCATGTGTGTGATTGATGTTGAATACTCTATTTCTTACTTCCATGAATTATTGTGATCATCATGATTGAGTGTTTTGTAATGAGTTTAAAATGGATATAATTGTTTAAGCACAGTAACAACTAATTCACCCCCCCTCTCAGTTGTCTAACAATTGTTATCATAGTGGGTTCCTTTTGTCTAAGGGTAGATCCTAGAGATTAAACATGACTATCCATGAAGAAAATTAAACCAATAAGCCCCCCCTGTTCAATGGAACAATCTTTGTCTTTTGGAAAGTTAGGATGAGAACCTACATAATGGCTTTAGGTGTAGATGTTTGGGATGTGGTAGAGACTGGTTATGTGAAGCTAGTTGTACTGGATTCTAAGGATGACAAGATAGAATTCAACTTCAACACTAAGTTTATGAATGTTATTATGAGAGGGCTTGCGGAAGAATAATTTGTAAAAGTTATGCACTTATAATATGCCAAAGAAATGTGGGACAAACTCATTAGCAGTTATGAAGGTAATGAGAAGGTAAAGGATGCCAAGATTCAAACCTATAGATTATAGTTTGAACAGCTAAAGATGAAAGAGGATGAAACTATTGGGAAGTACTTTCCGAGAGTTGAAGAACTAGTAAATGCAATCAAAGGACTTGGTGAAAAAATTGAGTAAGTCTCTTTAGTCTAGAAAATTTTGAGATCTCTGGCAGATAGGTTCAACCCAAAGGTATCTGCTATAGAAGAAATTAATGATCTAAAATATCTTCCTATTTAAAAAATCCTAGGAACTCTGGCGGATTATGATATGAAGATAGGTAAAGATAAACCCACCTCTAGAGAATCATCATTTAAAGAAGATAAGAATGAGGATTCTGAGCCTGATGAAATTGAAGAAACATTTGTGAGAAGACTAAAGAAAGGATCAGGAAAGTACCAAGGCAAGTTTCCCTTCAAATGTTTTAATAGTGTAAATATAGGTCACTTTGCATCTAAGTGTCCACACAAGAAGAAGGACCAGAACTCTGAAGGAGAAGAGAAGTACAAATCCAAGAGATTTGGTAAAAAGAAAAGTTTATGTGTAAACAATGATGACTCTTCAGGAGACACAGATAGTGACTCTTGTTGTGAAGATAAGGTTAATGAATTTATTCTTATGGCCAAAGAGGATTATGATAATAAAATCACAGGAAGTGATTTTAATTATGAAGAAGTTGTGGTTGACTTTGAAGGAGAACTGATTAGTTCCCTAGAAGAAATTGCTAGACTCAAATTTAAGTAGAAAAAGAAAAAACAATTGCTGATACAGTTCGATAAAGACAATAACAAACCTAATGAAGACTTTTCCCTACTAAAAGTGGAATTAGAAGAAGCAAATAAAATAGAGGACATTATGAAACAATAGTTATCAGAGAAGAAGGAAATATGTGAATCCTTAGAAGAAGAGGTAGTAAAAACGAGAAAAGAGATGGAGAAGTTTAAAGCATTGTATCTCCAAAATCTTCCAAGAATTAAAGCCTCAGCAGAACTAAACGACATTCTAAGAAAACATAGATATCCTTTGTTGAAGACTGGGTTAGGTTATGTAAGTGGTTTAAGCAACGAAGAGACAGAAAGAAAAGAGCCAGTAAAGATGATCAAGTTTCAAGTTAGCAGACAATTAGACCATGTGATTACTCTCCCACCAAAAGCTAATAAAGACAAGATAATCGCTGATAAAAAACAAAGATATCAGAAGATTGAGAAACAAATTCCAAAATGAAGGCCATCCTTCAGGTACCAAAATTTATTCCATGGTTAATGTTTTTACTGCTCCAATTTTGGTCATAAGATTGCAAATTGTCAAATTAAGTTTAGAGACATGCAATTGAGCACATCAAGAAATAAACAATCTTTGCAACATAGAGCTAAACAAACAATGAGTAGACAAAGTTGCACCAATCACTTTGACCTATTGAACAATGAGCTCAAATTATATAACTATCATAACTTCATCCACAAAGCTGCAAACTGCCATCTAAAGAATTACAAAGCAGATCCAAGGATAAAACCCGTAGCTAGAAATGCCAACACATGGAAAAAGAAAGATAGTGAAAAATGTGGTCTAGTACTTTCAACTCAAAAACAAAAAGACCCTTGGTATATAGATAGTGGATGTTCCAAGCACGTGACTGGAGACAAGGATAAGTTTCTGTCTATAAGTAAAAGTAAAACAAGAAATGTGACCTTTGGAAATGATGAACCAGGTAAAATCAAGGGTAAAGGGATGGTGAGTTTGAGTAATGGTAAAGGAAAAGCCCAGGATGTTCTACTTGTATATGAGCTGAAACATAATTTTCTCAGTGTAAGTCAAATGTGTGACATAGGATGTGAAGTGGCGTTCACTTCCAAATATTGTAAGATAAAGTCTGTAAACTCAGGACAAGTGGTGGCTAAAGGCATAAGGAAACATAATAATGTATATGTGTTGAAAGAAGATAAAGAAGAGTGTCATCTAAGATAACATGATGAAATCTAGTTATGGCACAGGAGACTTGGACATATAAAGTTTGACCACTTAATCAAGCTCAAAAATATTGAGGCAACAAAAGATCTTCCAAGAATATCAAAGCCACAAAATTCTATGTGTAAACCCT
>JASDQU010242085.1:63055-96869 GCA_032191745.1 Picea mariana
TGGCTTCCATGAAAGAAGAATATGATTTTATCATGAAAAATGAAACATGGGAATTAACAGAATTTCCTGAGAATAAAGTCCCTATATGATGAAGATGGTTGTTCAAGTCTAAATTTAATGTTGATGGTAGTATAGACAAGTATAAAACCAGATTGGTTGCAAAGGGTTATTCCAAAAAAAAAGGAAGTGATTATGAAAACACTTTTTCACATGTGGCTAAGATGAATACCATTGGATTAATTATTCCAATGGCTAGTAAGTATAATCGAAAACTACATTTGTTGGATGTTAAGTCATATTTTATGAATGGAGAAATAAAGGAAGAGGTTTATCTTGTGAAACTAGAGGGGTTTGTAAAGTAGGGCCAGGGGCATCTTATTTGAACGTTAAAGAAGGTAGTGTATGGACTTAAACATGCACCAAGGTCATGGTATATGAAAATGAATACTTTCTTCTTTCAACAAGATTTTATTAAAAGCAAAGGTGATCCAGATATTTATGTGAAGAAGGATGGAAATGGTCATATTTCTTTGATTTCTTTATATGTTGATGATCATATCATGAAAGGAAATGCTAATGAGTTGATTGATGAAATCAAAATATTGTTTTCAAAGGAATTTGAGATGAAATACCTTGGTCAATTGCATTATTGTTTAGGCCTTGAGGTATGGATAGAAAATGGAAAGACATTAATTGTTGGTGCACAGTGGGAAGACTTGGGGTTGATCATTAATATACCAACAAAACCCTTAGACACCAGTCCTTTCAACATCACCTGTAAGGAAGTGAAGTCTCACTTGAGGCATACAGAGGGGCTACAGGAACCAAGCTTCTGTAGTGATGATTGGAAGTGATGCACTCTTCATTTTCTTACTACCATTTACTCATGTGTGTAGTTTACATTAATTAATAGTTACTTAACACTCAATCTATTCTATGCGCGAGATTCTCCCACTTAAAATTCATTTAATTACTAGATACTTCAGTGCACGACATTATAACATAATTTATGAACAATACATTCAACATATATCATCATTGCACCATAAAATTAAACATCATAAAATGAAAATACAACACATCACAACACACAACTTTAGTGTGGTTTGCCCAACATGGGCTATGTCCAAGATGGTTGGATTCTTTTATTATTCATTAATAATTCTCTTATAGTTGTGCACTGCACTACAAAATATGAAACAATAGCATTACGCAAACCTTCCTAGCCATTATGTTGTAGTGTGAGCTTCAGTCCTCAGTGATACATCAATACTTCTTCCAATACTCGACTCAACTTACACAAAAGTACTAATAAATTCTCACATTTCGAACCCTCAGAACTACAAAACCTCTCTACTAAAAAACCCTTTACATATTTATACATCAAAATAGGGCTAATCCCGTTACAAAGTGGACAAAATTTCCAATGGTCAATAACCATTTTCTTCCTTTTTCCTGCTACTCCATCCCACATCCTTATTTCGTGCACTTTAAATCCTTAAAGTTCGCTCCCATCATGCACTCTGGTCTACTTTTTCTTCTTTGAATTATTCTAGAACAGATCCCAAAAATTATGCAAAATTTGGTCAAGTGTTTCTGTAGTTACCCGAGCCTGCATCTTCTCGACACCTTTAGCAACTTCCTATTTGATTATGCCTTAAGTTGTTGCTAAGGATGTTGGCACTCTATATGCTTCATCCTAGAGTAATTCTATCTATTGTGCATGATCTTGATCCTTTGCCCTTAGCTGATTCATTTATGAATACATCTTTCTTTTCTCATTCATCACTATTACCACCTCAGCTGGCAGTAATGTTCCCATCACGTCTTTGAATTTCTTCACCTTTTCTTGTGCAACTTGGATCTTCTTATTTATTTCCTGGTTCTCCTTATCTTCATTGAGTTGTGTCCAAATTCCCATAGTATCTATATAAAGCTAAGCACATTCCACTTCTAGAGTCTTTATTCTTTCCACCACTGTTGTCATATTTTTCTCCCTTTTATCTATCTCTTCAAGTGGATTGCTTGGTGTCTATGCACTTCCAGGTATACTATTTTTGCACGGAAGCCATGAATGGTTTCACTTATACTCTTGACTTGGTATTAGAATAGGACCTCCTTCTATATCTATGCCTCTAGGAGTTCTTGATATACCTTCTCAAATTATTGTTGCATTATTTTAACCTTCTACACAACCTCATCACACTCCTGTTTAAATTTTTTGTACCCCATCTCTAATCTGACATTTTCTATCATGACCTTCACTAAGTCTCTGGATGTCTTCTCCATGCACGAGTTCATATCTTTCATTGCGCTCATATGTAATTCCTGCAATACTTCTATTGACACTTTTGATAGCACTAAGTCAATGTGACCTAGTTCCCTTCCCTATTCTTGCATCTCTGTCGCAGGGAACTCTACTGCCCTTGTTTCTAGATTAATCAATATTCATTCTTCTTCGAATGCTATGAACTGGGAGATTGATAGCCCTGCTTCCTGAGTCTTGGTATTTCTTTTTGTTGGTTCCTCCTCTGTTTATAGCCATGATGGGATGTTTGTTGCTTCTAGTAGTTGTCGCAGTCCATCCATATGTTCCTTCATGCATCTATTCATCTCTTCCTACTATTGTGTTACACACTAAAACACGTCGTCAATGTTTTATTTCTCTTGGTTTCCTATCTTATCCAAATCTTCCTATGTTAAATCCTGGATAGCCACTTCTTTGATGTCTTTGTGTTTTGTCCATTGATGTCCATATTTCCCTGTTTCTGGTTCTTTGTGCTTCATGTTGGGGAGCGATATTGTCTGTTGTGTTGTTTTGCTGGTACCATCTCATTTTTCTAGTGTGTCTCCTTGTTCTTTACCAACATCAACCTCGTGTATTTTTGGGTTTTGATTCTCTGATGGCACTATCTCTGGTGGTGGAATATTCCACTCATCTTCCCAATTAACCATAATGTGTCCCATCTCCTCTTATTTCAATATATATTGTGTTCGTATCCATTTCTCATCTAGGTCCTTCTTTTCTTTTACATACATATGGTGATGCCCTACCTTAAAGAACACCAATACCTTATATTCCTTGACCACTTGATTTGATATGTGCAGTGTCCTCTGGATGTTGTCCCTGATAGTTTCCTTATAAATATAAAATGTGACATTACTATCCACATGTCGTGCCTTATGTGTAGTATACCATAGGTTTTGATACCACACAACTAGACAAATCTTCTCTTTGAGTCCCAAAAACTTATTGTCATTTGGCTCCCTCCAAACTGATAGTGCTATTAGAATCGGTAACTAGGAATAATGGAACTTGGTCCCCTTATCCCACACTTCCTCGTAGTTAATAAAAAAATGGTTCAATAAGAATGTCTCCTAGTTCATTTGGACGTGCTATACACATATTTGTATTAGCACTATCACTTCTACTAGAACTTGATATTTTCTTCTCTTTCTCAACAACTTACAGAATAAGTCTTGCATCACAAACCTTATCGCCAGGTCACATATGCTTGTGACATCCAAACCTCGTTGTCCATAGAATGTGTGGAATTTTCCCTTCATGCTCTCAACGAGTGTTTTTTCATTCTTTTTGTAAAAAAACAACAAGGATGGGTCCTCCCCCTATGACGAAAGATCGATAATGCACACTATTAAATATGTCTCAAGAGAAATTGGTCTATCTAACCACATGTATACCCCATGCACACAACTTAGCAACGTATTTACACATGCATTAATGTCTTGGATACATCCAAAATGGGGTATATTGAATAAGTTTAAAAGACCTTATTTTTGTAACCCCCTAGCCCACATTCGTGGCTTGATCAATATCATATGATTACCAAAACTAATGGAATTTATCAAAAAAAAATTAGGTACTAAATCAATAAACTTATTCTCATTGGTGATGTCACGGTCGACATACTTTAACGCAGGTATTAGACCTACTATATCCCCTTACATAATCACTCCTTATGAAATCAGTGGCTCCACCAGCAGATAGTTTGCATCCTTCTATAAATGGACCTGTTTGGCAGATGTATTTCATGGAGGGATATAATCCCCGGGGAATATTTATTTTGAGGATGATGCCTCCTATGTTTCTTCAACTACCATGGACATTGCAGGATAATTGCATGGTTTCTTTGATACTGACGTTGAAGTTGTTTCTCCCTTCATTGGTGCCATATTCCTCTACAATTGATATCCACCTCCAACTGGTTTTGAAACTCCGGGTCTTCGGATATGTAACTTCAACTCTCTATGAAAATTATGAATGACAATAACCTTCCCCTATTGACCCCCATGCTTTCTTTATACTCCATCTCCGGCTACAGATTCCCTTCGTGCCTGAAATTTTCATCCAATCCACTAGTGGTTTTCATTCATTACCTACTTTAATGCTCCATAAACTCTTTATATTCAGTGAATTCTTCGTTCGATTATGAAATCTATCAATATCTTCTGGCCAATCTGTATTTATTTCTACATAAAGCTACTACTTCCCTGTCATGGTATATCTTTACTACAATTCCTACAATGGATTGTCTTAAATTATCTAAGCTGTCATCTGTGCAATCAATTCTCTCTGTGTAGACTCTTCTCTATGTGCAATCTCCTCTCTCTCCATAGTATTTATTCCTTCATCTATGCACTCTTCTAATTGGGTCTTTCTCTTCAACAACATTTACTTGCTTTTCCTTTTTACCTGCTAATATTAACTTCTTGGATTTATGCAACTTTTGATTTCTTTCTTGAACCATTTTCTTTCTTTTTCCTGTTTTACTTTCTTTTTCTTTATTTTTCATCCTTTTCATTCTATAGTACACTATCATACAAATTAGTTTTTGTATCTCTCCTAGTGCATGGAAGGATGATCGTCCGTGTACAGTTTTATCCAACTCCCATTTACTAATCAATCCATGACTTTTCCATCTAATTTTTTTAGTTGAACAACACCTACGTTAGTCACATATCTGATCACATATGGCCCTAGCTAGTGCATCTTCAAATTTCTTGGGTGTTTTAAGACCTTATTGTCATAAAGAAGTACTAGATTTGTTGTCTGTAACTTCTACTTCTTGATGTGTCTATCATTCCATGTTTTTTCATGTGCCTTCTATAGTTTTTTATGGAACCCTACAACAAATCGATCTTCCTCTAATATCAATAATTGTGATATTCTTTCTTCTATTATGCCAAAATTCGTAAGATCTACCATCGCAACAATTTGCAGAGTTTTTATAATAATTTTCGTTGGCATGTTACTTCCTGACCATACGCTAATCTAAAGGGTTTATGACATGTCATCTTCTTGTAGGTAGTTTTATAAGACCAAAGCACTGCAGGAATCCTTAAGTACCAATAATATTGTCCTACATTACAAACCTTTTTTGGTGCATTCTCCAATATCTTATTAAAGGCCTCCATAGTTCCATTAGCTTGTAGGTGATATGGAGTGCTCTTCCGATAATGAATATGGAACTCTTCTATTAACGCTGCAATTTTATTTTTCAAAAGGTGAGTCCCCTGATTCCTCATAAGTACTTTTGGACACCCAAAGCTTGTAACTATGTTCTCAAATAAGAATCGTGTCAAGTAATCTGTTATAGTAATTATATACCTAGCTTCTGATCTCCTCACTGGTGGGTTAATTAGTCTGACAAAATCCACTACCCATTTGTCAAATGTTTGCAAGGTGAATTGCGTATTCAAAGGCATCCCATCCCTTCATGATGGTTTTTCTACACTCTGGAAAATGTGGCAGATCTGAGAATATTCCTTTGCGTCATTATGGAAGGTGGGCCTACATGCAAGATCTGCTATGTTGTATCATTTCCTGCATAATGTCCTCTTTCAATTCCATCACGCGCCTTTTTTAGGATTATTGTTCTCTCATGTTCCAACATACAATGTTGCAGTGTCCCATATTTACCTAATTATATAAGATTCTTGCAATCAAATGATAATCCACTGCTTTAACCACTAATTGCTTCTTTTTTTCTAATGTCATATCAGATGGATCCACTCCTGTGATCAAATATAGGACAATTTCTGCAAAGTGGTCATCTACCATATGAACTGAGAATAAATGCACATCTGGTAAACTATCATCTAGGTTCCCTGCATCTTCTCCTACCAATATTTGTGACAAATGGTCTGGTCCTGCATTCAATTTCCCATAGGAAAATTATCCCCCCCCAACACTAGCTTGTTCACTAGATATTTGAATGCAGAGTGGTCTGTATACATCTTGAAATGAGACCCCAACAAATAGTTCTTGAACTTCTACAAGGAATAAACCATTTCCAAGCCTTCCCTTTCTATTGTCATGTAATTCTTCTCGACAGTCAAGAACTTCCTGCTAGCAAAATCAATTGGATGGTCTAACTCTCCCTCTCCTGGCAGGGCTAACTTTGGGCTGAGGGTTATCGATGATGCGTTCACATGAACATGAAATTATTTCTGCCAATATGGGAACACCATAATGGGTGTGGTTACTAAATTCTACTTCAATATGTCCATACCCTATCGACATTTTTCATTCCACTGAAACCTGGATTCTTTCTTCAATAGCATTTCCATTGGAGTTGTAATATGCACATAGCCTTTAATAAATTTCGTGTAATATCCTTTATGGCCCAAAGTTTTTCTCAACTATCACACCGATCCAGGTAATGGAAAATTGAAAAAAACTACTATCTTGGTAGGATCAACCAATAAACCCTTCTTGCGTACCACACGACCTAACAATATCCCAAACGATGTGCAGAAAATACATTTTTTCAAATTTAATGAAATATGATATTGTCTAGATCTATCAATCATCAACTGTAAATTTTCTATGTGATATTTCAATAGGATAAATACAGTCCAATCATCTAAGTACACTTCAATAAATTTATGAATAAACTCCTTAAAGGCTGCGACAATTACTCTAGAAAACACAACAGGTGCATTCTTTAACCCAAATAGCATCACTGTGTATTGAAAGCCTCTCCATTCTATCACAAATGTCATCTTGTGTCTCTCTTCTGGCACAATATTTATCTGATGGTATCCTAAAAATACATCTGTGAACGAGTAGGCCTCCTTCCCTCCTATGTTTTTTAACGCTTCATCTATAAAGGGGGTTAGAAACAGAACATGCAAACATGCATCGTTCAACTTCCTTAGGTTGACATAGATTCTAATAACCCCCTGTTTTCATATCTTGAACCACAATTGGACTTATCCATTCAGAGTATCCTACGAGATCAATGATACTGGCTTCTATCATTATGTCAAGCTCTGCTTTTACTTTTTCCTTGTACTTTAGATTCAATCTGTAAGGTCTCTGTCTTACCGGTTTATTGTCTGGTTTTAACAGGATCTTCATTTCGCCCAATTCTCCAGCTATTCCCTTTGTCTCTAAGAAGGTCATCGAAAATATATTTTCATATTCGCACAATAGGTCTGCAATATTTTCCACAGTTTCATCATTCCAATAATCACTAATGTTCACGAAATTTGGTTTCTCCTTCGAGCCAATGTTCACTTTTCACACTCTTAATGGCTTCTCATATGCATTGGATTCAAATTTTGGACCTACTACGTTGCATTCACCTTCAATCTCTAGTACCTATACATTTCTGGGATACTCTTCCTCTTGATCTTCCCCAGTAACGTTATAACATTCTAATAGTTAATGGATTGGCACAAAATATATGTATGCACTACATGCAGGTGCTATTTTTATATGACCTTATTTTATAAAAATCTTACACCTAATGACATGTAGAGCTACATCTACTAAAGTTGATTCAACTTCAAAATTAAATGTTACCTTAAACTTCTAGATGAGATCTTCCTAGTTTGTTGTCGCTCTGCGCACTTCTAGCTATAGGTACCAGTTCTAGGGAACTATCTCCAGTGTATGTATGAAGATGTGGGTCCATTCCTACTTTGGCATCTATATCCAAGTTGTAATACATTGTGCAACATTATCTGTTGAGTTTTTCATTCCTGTATACTTGTGCATAATTTCTTCTGCTCCAAATTTGATGTGCATCATACTTTTACAATGTTTCTAATCCTCTATCCCTTCCTTGTGTGTTTCCCATCGTCTCACTAGGGTTTCTCTTTGTGAAACATATAATGCTAATAATCTTTGGTGTTCAAGTATACGTAAGAAAAATTCATTAACAAAAGAACTTACCTAAGTTAATCCCTCAAACTTTCATGTATCACGTACCTTTGTTCCAATCCAACAAAAAGAGCAAGTAATGCTAGCACATGTTCTGGTTGATACTTCGTGCAACTTGTGCTGCCAATGTTTAATTCATTCCTATGAGTTTGATGCTCAATAGCTTATGCTTATCCAACTAAGAAAACCATCTGCAGTGGGATTGACGTAGTCAACCGTGCAGGCTATCATATTTTACAAGTTAGCAATTGATCCAAATTATTTTCGGCACGAAATGAGATCAGAGTTATAATAAGGAAATGCACAGAGATATCACAGTATTCAATAATATAACATAAATGTATTAAATATGCAACCATAAACACATATATATAGTAATACATGATTTCTATTAATGAAATAAATGTACAGAGACTGTAAAAATACAGAGTGAAAGACTCGCTAGAATGGTAGCAGCTTATCTCTGAGAAGAGATGTGACGACTAATTGCATTTGCAAGAATATGATTACAATGAGGCTCTGAAGGAATTTTTACAATAAGAAGGAATGCCAAAAACCCTATACATCCAAAAACCTAACCTTACGAGATGAAGCACCAAAAGTCATGTGGGTCCCGTTTGGGTAAGTTAGTACATCAACTTCCTGGGGTCGTAACTTTTGCATACGATCTCTGTTTTAGGCATATGATAGCTCGTTGGAAAGGTATCGTCGAGGAGATTCATTCTAAGGGCTCAATCATGCATTTGGTTATCATTGAAAACCTTGATCTCGAAAAAACTTCATTTAGGCCCTCAAAATGGCCCCGTAAGTTAAAACCTACTAAAAATAGTAAATTGCCAAAATTGCCAGAAAACTGTTTTTAGCCAGTCGGAAAAGGTGGGTGGCCACCGAGATACACCTATATCATCAATTTCCTTTCTCACTATATCTACATACCTTCTTTCCTCCATAGGGTCTAATGTTGTAGTGACCTTTAAGCCTCCTCCTTCAAAAATAATTTCTCTTTTGTTTAAGTTAATAATCACATGATTGTCAAAGGCCCAATCCAACCTAAGTAGTGTTGGATACAAATGACTGTTATCCATGATCTCAATAACCTCAAAGTTATCTACGTTGCACACTCCATCTATGTTAACAAGTACTCCTGCAAGTCTCCTGATTAGTATTATCTTATGTTGGTTGGCCAACCTCATCTAAACAGTTGACCAAACTAGCTTCGGTTTACCCATGGTATCCCATGCATGTCTTGGAAGAAAATTGTCATTCGATCCTAAGTACAAGATGACATTGTCCATGCCATATTATCCTATCTGCGCACTTAATATGAACTCTCTATTTGTCCTCTTCTTACGCATGACCTGGTTCACTGCTCTCTGTTTTGTAGGTATTGCTCTGTCTTGTGTACACTGATCAACCATTTTGCGCAGTGCATTCAACATTGTTTCATCCTGCATCAACTCTAAATAACTCATTAGAAAATATTTCAAAGTATTTACCTTTTCGATTGGCCTTTCTGGAACGGTGCGATCATATACTCATGAAATATCATATACTATTGGTGTCCTTGACGTTTATGCGATCCAGTATGGTCCTAGTATCTCCTTCCTTGCTTGTTGATAGGTCTCTTTTTTTCTTTCTGTGGATTGAATGTTGGTGTAGGTTCAACTACTTTCCTTATCCATTGCTCAACCCATTTTCCTTTTTCCATCACATATGGTCCAGTCCTCATTACTCCACACATAATGGCTGCTACTTTTGGATGATCGTTGCACTCCTTGGTTGTTATCATCTGTAGGTTGTGGTTGTAATTCTGATGTTGATTTTGGCTCTCTCTCTCGTGCCACTTTGCTATCAGTTAAGGGAATTATTATGCCACATGATCCAATTGTCTGCAATACGTTCACTTCATGAAAGTATTCGAGAAATCTCTCACTAAATGTCCTGGTTGGTTGAAGTTATAACAAATTATCGATCCTCTTCCTCCTCGACCAAATCGTTGACATCCTCAACCTCTGTCATATCCTCCTCTTTCATCCTAGTTGAAACCTCTCGGAGTATTGTACTATGGAACTCCTCCTTCTAATGCGACATTTTATTCTTTGATTCTTTATACATATGAAGTGCCCTCTTTCATTAAGACGAATGCGTGACAATCTTTCTCATTGTGTCCTACTGATTTGAAAAAATTACAAAACAATTTTCTGGGTGTACTTTGGTACTTCTATAGTAATGGACAAGCATTCGGATGATGTCCCCATGTCTTACATATCTCACAATATCCTACTCCTCCTTACAATGGGTTCAATTCTCCTATGTCCATATATTGCACGGATGCTGGACATTCTTCCTTTCAATGGCCCTTTGCCTTACATGTTATGCACCAAAGGGGTTCATGCTTTTCCTTTTCCCTCATTATCTATGACAATTGAATTCACAATGCAACCAACTATGACTGTACCTATGACATACCTACTCCATCTCCTATAGGAGATGCTTTCAACTTCATCGCGATTTACAATGCTTATGGTTGTGACACGACCTTCTGTTGTGTTAGTGGACAACGAATGTGGCACAATAGACCTGCAATAAACCATTCTCGATGTTGTTCATCAAGAAACTGAAATATCAATATACCCATCACATGTTTAAATCTTTGGTCGTAATCCCATGTTGTATCATTATGTACTTTCTTAATCTCTTTTGGCTCCATGATATATTGTGATTTATATTTCGTCTTCCTGAATTCCATTAACAACGCTTGTCCAATATATGCCAAAGTTCTTGACTGTCCGGTCGGTGTAGTATTCTAGTACTTTATATACCATAGTAGTGTACGACCTATGAATTTCGTGGCTAACTTTGTGATATTTGTTTCCTTGTCTTGAACATTCTTCGTAGTCCATATCGTGTCGCACAAAAACAAGTGTTTCTCAAGGTCCTTCGACCCCATTCCCTGGATTTCAGGCATTCTTAGTGTATGATCTATCCTTGCCATTTTACTTGGTGTAGTAATTACCCTTGGTGATGCTAGATGACTTTGATTTGTTGCTCTACTTCCACTATTCTATCTATTTTTCTTACTTCCTCCACTAATTACAATCGCTCTCGACAACGTTCTGGTTTCTGCTTCAGATCTTGGTGATGCACACAAGATCATGGGTTCAACACAAATTCTTATCTGAGATTGACTTCCTTATTCTATTAGGCTGTATTGAGGATCCTTTTCTTTATCTTTCCTTTCTCCATACAATGTGATCTGAAATACAACACATGGGTCTCTTTTCTCAAATAATCTATGCTTCTCTTCTTTGTCGGCCACAGTATCCTTCTTACTATACCTAAACCTTTTCCCATAGTGAAATACTCCAATATCTCGGTGTGAATCAGTGTCTTCCTCTCTCAGCATCCTCATTCCATCCGATCCTTACTCATCCTTCCACTCTCATACCATCCTCTACTCATCCCCCAGTTCCCCTATGTGCGTGAAGGCTCCTAGCAATCATAATCCATCTTCATGACAGTATTGTCAAACAAGAACATTTTTGGCCAAGAAGATAGTGTGCTCAAACATCTTTCATGCAGACCCTTGAAAACGTCCCTCTCTATGACACTATAAGACTGGGTAAAATCTATCACAAATTTTGTAATGTAACCCCCCAGTATACTATTCAACTAGAAATCAACCGTGTGAGAAAGCTTATTACTTAATGTATTGAACTTTCCGATCATATCAAGGGTCCATTTTCTCGAAACCTCATCTCAATATCTCCCAACATTCTCCACTAATATTTCTAACCATTTTGTCAAAATTATCAGAAATTCACCAAATAATATTTCATGAAGATATGTGAATACATACCTTTGCAACCACTTTTTTTTTTGAGTCATGGGTTCCTATTATTTTCTTTGGAAAATTCTCACTGCTTCCTTTCTATCCATTCGATGTTCTCCTCATTCAACCTCCAAAACATTCCCCTAAATTATAGTTCCCAGTCCCAACAACAGAACCATTTGTTGGTGTGTAGTGGGAAGACCCAGGGTTAATCATCAATATACCAACACAACCCTTAGAAACCGCCCCTTTCGACATCACCTATAAGAAAGTGAAGTCTCACCCAAGGAACCTAGAGGGGCTACAAGAATCAAGGTTCTACAGTGATGAGGGTAAGTGAGACACTCTTCATGTTCTTACTATCATTTACTCATTTGTGCAGTTTCCGTTACTTAACAATTACTTAACACTCAATATATTTTATGCCTAACATTCTCCCACTTAACATTCATTCAATTACTAGATACTTCAGTGTGCGACATTATAACATTATCTATGAGAAATAGATTCAACATATATTAGATTCAACATATATCATCATCGCACCATAAACATCACAAAACACAAAGACAACATGTCACAACACACATGTTTAACATGGTTCACCCAACTTGGGATACATCCAAAACAACTAGCTTCTTTTATTAGTCATTGATAATTCTCTTACATTTGTGCACTGCGCTACAAAATATGCAACAATAACATTACCCAAACCTGCCTAGACATTTTGTTGCAGTGCAAGCTTCACTCCTTAGTCATATCTCAAAACTTCTTTCAACGCTTGAATCAACTTGCCCCAAAAGTCCTAAGAACTTCTCACATGTCGAACCCTCGGAGATATGAAACCTCTCTACTAAAAAACCCTTTACATATTTATACATCAAAATAGGGCTAATCCTGTTACAAAGTGGACAAAATGTCCAATGGTCTATAACCATTTTCCGCCTCTTGTGCACTTCTCTGTTACACATCCTTCTGTCGTGTGCTTTAGCTCCTTAAAGTACGTTGTTGTCACGCACTTTGGTCTTCGTTTTCTTCTTTGAATTATTCTAGCGTAGAGCCAAAACTTAGCCAAAATTCCTATCCAACACTAATCACACAAAGAAAGTATACAATGGAGTTAATTAAAATATTTAATATGATTTAATGTAAACCAATGTCTACTCCATTAGAATAGAATATTACACTCAACAATGATGATGAGACTAAAGAAATGAATGGTACCTTCCATCGATAGTTGGTGGGAAGTATAATGAATTATCTAACTACAATGAGGCTAGACATTGCATATTTAGTCAATATAGTTAGTCAATTCATTGTTAAGCCTCATGATAGTCACTCGAAATAAACAAAGAGAGTCCTTTGATATTTGAAAGGAGCTATTAATTTTGGTATTGAATATACTGATGATTTTAAGGTTAAGTTGACAGGTTCTTTAGATTCAGATTGGGCAAGGGATCTCGATGATAGGAATTCAACCATAGGTATGCATTCAAAATTGGATTCAGGATCGTGTCATGGAGAAGCAAGAAGAAAACAACTATTTCTTTATCATCCACTCAAGCCGAGTACAAATCTTTATGCAGTGCCACGTGTGAGGCAATTTGGTTGAGGAAAATTCTTGAAGATGCAGGAGAGAAACAAAATGTACCAATATTTATCAAATGTGATAACCAAAGTTCTGGAAAACAATCCAGTGTATCATGTCAAATCAAAGCATATTGAGACACACTATCATTTGATAAGAGAGAAAATACAATCAAAGGAAGTCAACTTGGTATATTGCAATACAAATGATAATGTGACAAACATTTTTACAAAGCCTCTCGGAAAGGAGAAATTTGAAATTTGTAGAGATAAGTTAAGTGTTGTAAGAAATACATTTCTATATTAAGGACCACTGGTAGATTAAAATATAGAAATGAAGTTATCACATAGGTGAAATGCAGTTGTCAAGTAGGTGTTAATCTCCTAGATAATTTAGATCCACTATGTGAGGATGTTTATCCAGATTCTGTCTATAAATTGTAACTTGTTTCAAGAAAAATAATTCAGTGAATGTATGAGAGAATTTGTCTCACCTATGTTGTGAGTGACTTTTGATCTTTTCCATAAAAATATCTTGAAATTAATATGCTTCAACACTCTGATCTATTTAATGTGTATAATTTTGATGTATATATCTCTTGATATATTATATGTTTAATATTAAATATTTAATTGGTTAAATATATATATATATATATATATATATATTTATTTATTAAGTTCATCTCGTGCATTTCCATTTTTCTTATTAGTCCGTGCCCAACCAAGGGGCTATAGCTTTCACTACGAAGTCAACTCTTTATTAGTTAGTGGGTTATGAAATATTAATAGGTATGTTTTGATAGTCTTTTTACATATCTTATTAATGTTATGGCCTATGGCCTATTTTTTATTAATTTCTTTTTATTAAAATAAAAAATATATTTTCTTAATTTCAAAAATTTTATTTACATTTTGTGATTGGACCACACCATATTAATGAGACTAAATAATCTTGGTATAAGGAAATATTATATATCATATTTTATAATTCATTTAAAAAATTATTAAAACTAAATTATATCATTGGTTACCTTAAAGGCTCACATTGTAGTGAATGCATTCTATTGTCTTCACTGCCTCTACATGCATTGCACAATGGATGCTCTATCCCATTTTGCATTCTCTCACCATATCGAAAGCTGAAGGAAGAGAGACTCCTCGATTGTTATTACATAAGACATGATACATTCCTTGGAGAGGTATTTAATAATAGCTTTGTTCAGTGTTAGGAATCTTAGGAAACAATGATTGAGTTACTGAGATACTAGATTAAATGTTAATATTAATGTCCAGTTGATGAATAGAATGGCATCCATAAGCCATGATATGGAACCATCGGTAGAGAAATATTTGGGTTTTGTATATCCTAAGCATATAAAGCTAGGAAGCAAAAAATAAAAGGGTATTTCAATAATTGCTCTGTTTAGTAACAACGATCGAGTTCATGAGAGATATTAGATTAAATTTTAATATTAATGTTTAGTTGATGAATAATAATGAATAAAATGGCATCCCTCAGCTATGATATGGAACCAGGGGCAAGGAAAGCTTTGGGTGTTGTATATCCTAAGAATATAAAGCTAGGAAGCAAAAAATACCACAGATATATTGGCTCGCTCACAACCCCTCCATGTACAAAGGGTGTTGTTGGATCATTCTAAAGAAAGTACTTCATACATCGCATTTTTCCACCCAGGATAATTACAAATAATAGGGATAATATACATGATGAATGTATGAAAGTGAGCATGGACAATTATCAAATACCAGGGATAATATATATGATGAATGTGTGCAGGTAAGAACTGCATTATATATGGTGAATGTGTGCAGGTAAGAACTGTATTGAGAGATGAAGTCGAGAGAGGATTTTCTTATCATTGTGAGGCCTGTGATTTTTTTTTTGCACTGGTATTTTTGATATATATATAAAAAATGATATCCACTATAGAAATACCTCTAAATTGTGACAATTTGGACTGTTCCTAACCAAGATATTCCCAAAGGGGGTCCATAACAGACCAGATAGAAAGTCTGACGTCCCTCATCTATCCCAACAAACATGATCTATTACAACACAATCTATTGATTCACTGCTAGCATTTCTACAGGTTTTACCAAATCGAGATAAAGACCCACCCCCTATACAAGTAAACTTGCAAGCAGTACCAATGTTATATCCTTTAGGTGTAAGGGCAAAGCCAAATAAAGCAAGAGTTTTGCTCCAGATTCACTGCTAGCATTTCTACAGGTTTTACCAAATCGAGATAAAGACCCACCCCCTATACAAGTAAACTTGCAAACAATACAAATTTTATATTCTTCAGGTGTAAGGGCGAATCCAAATAAAGAAAGAGTTTTGCTGCATTCATTAGAGTCCAACGCTAGTGGAAGCAACATCCCTTCCTACCCCAGTCAATTCAATTTATTTTGCCGACCCAGAACCATGAATAGGAAGCCCCTTGCTAGAGGGAGATGCTTGTTTGAATATGCTTATCACATATCATCGAGGTGCATCATCCAGGCATACAAGGAACCATGTCCTATTGATCTAGCCCATAAACTACATTCCATCCACCAACATCAGCGAGCCAATCCACCAGTCAACCAGACATACCATGAATAATGACCCATTGAAGGAGCTATTAACCCACCAATTGAGGATACAGACCCATTCATTGAGGATCGAGACCTAGCACCAAAAACAAAGGTAACGTCGAGGAGCTCTTTAGGACTTTTCATTCTAAGGAATCCCTTAATAAGTCATATCTCCCAACACGAGGTGTTAAAGCAACAAGCTATTGCAAAAGCACGAATGTTAGGAAAGATGTTGGATGAAGTAATGGGTATCATAGGTGCATGCCTATGACATATACCAAGAAGGTATCACTTCATCCCTTTACCATGGGGGACATGCTCCTATATTTATTCACTCAACAGAGAAATCACATTGCAAAAGGATCGACAGAGTCGAAACCTTGGACTTAAACCTTGGACTTATGTGTCGTACAAGCCCATGCTTTTTCCTCAATATCTATTTTCTTCAGTGTCTCGATGCAGCAGTTTCAAATCAAGATAAGCAACAACTCTCCATTGAACTCGTTGACAGAACATAATGCCATCGAAGTTTACCTTTGGCTTTAGAATAGCTACTACTAAGGTATGCAATTACTGGAACGCGTCAAAGGCATGCAACCACAAGAATGGAAGCTGTGCACTAAATCCAACACAAACCGAAACTTAAGTAAATATATGCTTAAGTAAATGTTAACGATTCGTTCGATGAATCTATCACGTTTGGATGTATGCTTCCAATTTGTTTCGATACGGATTAATTTTTCATAAAATTATTTATTAATTTCCATTTGCTTTTTCAATCTATTTTGATACAATGTAAATATTTGCGAGATATTTGGGCTCATTACCTATTGTGAACATGTCTAAAGTTGATTTGGAACGAATTTTAAGTTGAGGAGAAAGAAACGTTGATTTAATGTTAAAACGTATAGAATTTAATTTACTTCACTATAATGGTCTAAAAAATGATAAAAGTCACAACTTGGTGAAGTCGAGCATGGAGGGACATTGAGCATCAAATATTACTTTCAGTGTTCTTTCTTTATATCTCTAAAAGTTATAAAGAAAAGTGTTTTGCCATGGATATAGATCACATCCTCACCCTACTTTGGTATTATTTAATATATTAAAGTTAATATTTTTTTGATATTATTTAATATATTGAAGTTGAATTCTATTTTATAGATGGAGGTAACACAATTTATGCGGTATGTTCAATTTACTTGAGCGTAATTTTACAAGTAGCACTATGCCCAACTTGGTTTTCAAATTATAACCAAGTTTTATTATATATTTAAATAAATAATTATTTTTAATCCCTCGGCACTCTAAAGCATTTGTTTTTTCAAATTTCATATATGATAAATTTAATGTTATTATGAATTTAAAATTTTATTATGTAATAAAATGATATTAACATAAATAATCGTAAAGAAATATAATCTTATTATTATGTAATTTTATCCTATAATTTTATTATATAATTTTATAAATAATAATTTTATTAATAATAATTTTATTATATAATTTTAATGTTATTATGAATTTAAAATTTTATTATATAATAAATTTAATATTATTTTATGATTTTGGAATTATTTATTTTATTAAATTTTATTTTAATAAAATGATATTAACATAGATAATCATAAACAAATATAATCTTATTATTATGTAATTTTATTATATAATTTTATAAATAATAATTTTATTATATAATCTTATAAGATTAAATTATAAGTTTATGTTTTACATATTTATATATCTAAAGTAGAAAGATATTAATATATGTAAAATTAATCTTATAATATAATATTGGACAAATTTATGTAGGATTGAAGTCCTAAAGAATACGACAAACATATCAACATATGTAAGGATTTATAAACATAATTGATATGTGTTCGTGTTTTTTCATTTCTCTCATTAAAGGAAAAGTGAAGTGAAATGAAGTACATTTAAAAACACATTATATGAGGGTGAGGGTCGGGGTTGGGGAATAATAGAGAAAACATAGGTAGGGGGAATAATAGATAAAATATAATGGGGGTGAGGGACTAATAGAGAAAACATAGGTGGGGAGAATAGATATGTTTTCTCTATTATTCCCCCTAGCCCCTTAGGCGAATGTCTTTTTGATCTACCCCATAGCTCATACCGCAAGACTTTTATAGGCATTAAGTGCGAAAAGTGAAGTGAAATGAAGGACATTTAAAAACACATTTGATAATGAAAAAAGAATTATGTGTGATTTATGATTTTTAAAAGTTTGTAGTCATCTTTTTTATTTATGTTTATAAAAACATTGTTGTTTGTGTAGTGAAAATTACTTTGTGTAAAATAGAAATAAAATATTTTTGTATGATTTTGCAAAAATTTGAAAACAAATTAAATTTTATAATAAACAATAACAATATTAAAAAAATTTATTATAAATTTAAAACAAATATCTTAATGAGTATCAATAAATATGGGTTTTCAATATTTTAAAAAATGTGAACATAACTAATACATAATATAGATTACTACATAACTCTATCAAAAATGAATTTGATAATGGTAATTAAATATCATGCACTAAAATAAAAATGAAATGAATAATTTGTGAGGGAATGTTATTTCTGACCTATGTTTATAGGTATGAAATAAACCAAGTTAGAAATTAAATCCATTTTAAAAATATAATATAATGGTTCCATGAAAGTACATATATTGAGAGGATAAGGATGGTGCAAGTATATAAAATATAGAATTATAATTCAACGTGCTACTTCCATGCTTGGATAAGAGTGTTTTTTGTTCACCTTAAGTTGTAGTTATGGATTAATGAAAGACAAAAAGTGATGTTAAATTCTTTGTTCCCATGATAGTATAGTTGTTGAAAGGATAAGGGTGCCACAAGTATATAAAATAAAGGATTACAATAAACATCAAAATGTGATGTAATAATAGATAAATGTAGCAATTTAACATAACACGATGTAGATGAATGTCACAGTGTGACATAATCATTGGGTAACATCACAATTCAACTTAAGCTAACCCTTCTTGAATGTCACAATGCAACATAACTATTGGTGAACATAAAATTTCCTTATAGGTCAATGAATATGAACATAAAAATTCATCACGACCAATCACGAACATCTCACTAAAACAAAACCCTATAGAAATTTTGCAATCCAGCAAAACTCGTAATAAATTTCATAATCCAACATAACCCTTCATGAACATCGAAATCAGACATATTCGTTCAACAATGTCATAATGTAATGAAAGTTAAGGATAATCTCTTGAAAAACATCACAATCCAATGTAACCTTGGAAAAAATTTGCACTCCAACATATCCCTCAATCAATGTCGCAATCTAACATAACCCTTAACATTGCAACCCAACATAACCTTTGAAAAATGTCGTAATGTGATGAAATCCAACAAAACCCTTCATCAACATCGAAGTGCGATGAGCATAACCCAAGATTGCAATGTGATGAACATAACCCAACATCACAAAGTGTCAAACATAATTCCTTGATGAACATCACAATCCAACATAACCCTTGACAAATGTTGCAATACAATATCCCTTGACGAATTTCGTAGTGTGATGAAGATAACCTATTGTTACAATGTGACGAATAAATCCAAAGTCGCAATGTGACTAACATAACTCAACATCACAATGTGACGAATACAAATCTACGTCACATTTGACATAAGTCTTGTGAAACGTTGCAATGTGAAAAAATTCAACGATAATCATCCATAATCAGCCACATACATACTGATCCATGACGAACTAAAGACCACCATAGTTTACATAATTCAACCATGATAAGTTTTAGTTGGACCTAGCCCAACTTGTTGTGGGATGGAGATTTATCCTCCCCACCTGGGTTATATTCCCATTAGTCACATGTTAGCTCACATTGAATATATTGTTGTAATCGTTTCGATTCTTGTTTTTGATCATCCTTGTGCCCTAAATATTCTAGGGTTTACCTTGGGCACCATCCTCAAAATGAGGGGACGTAGTTGGTGGTTTTCCCCAGGTGGTATAACATGGAAAAAATAGGGGAACCATGATAAACATTGCTATATGAAATAACCATTAAGGAACATCACAATCTATTATGGCCCTTAAGGAACATCAGATTGTGAGATAACTATTAACTAACACAACAATTTGACATAAGTCATCCAGGATAAATGTTGCAATTCTACATTACCATTGAGTAACACAACCCTTAAAAAACAATACAATTCAACATAATTCCACCAGTATGAACATCACAATGCAACATAAGCATTAGGAAGATCATAAGTGTGACATAACGATTAACGAATGCCGTTATGTGACATAACAATTCCATATAAGCTGCCCAAAATGACTATCATAATGCATCATGACCATTCAGGAACATAGCATTGAAATACAACCCCTAAGGAATGTTGGAAGGTGACATAACCCTTAATGAATGTTGTAATGTAATGTAATGAGGAATGAAGTGATTCGACATAACATAATGAATATGAACATCACAATGTGATGTAAACATTGAGGAATGAATCAATTTGACATAACGCAATGAAGATCAACGTCGTAATGTATCATGAAAATTAATGAATGTCACAATGTGAAATAATGATTAGGGAACATCATAAGCCTACATAACCCTTGAAAGATGTCACAATATGACATAACTGTTGGTAGACATCAAATTTTGACACAATCATTAAGAATGTAGCAACTCAACAGAACTCCACCATGATGAACATCACAATGTGACATTTCCATGGTAAACCATGGTTAAACATAATCAACATGGTCTAATATAGTTATCTCCACATAATCTACCAAGTTCAACCATGGTCTATCATAGTCAACCATGGGCATGGTCAACCATAATCAACCCTTATCAACCATGTTCATAACCATAGTCATGGTCGAGGTCAAACATGGTCAACCATAGTCAACTGCGATTTAGTTCAAAGGTCAACCATGGCCTAAGTTAAGATCAACCATGATCAAGTTCATGATCACCCATAGTCATCGTTAAGGTCAACCATGGTCAATCATTTTCAACCATGGTTAAGCATAGTTGTGGTCAAGGTCAAACATGGTCAACCATAGTTATGGTCATGGTCAACCATAGTTATGAACCATAGTCAAGGTCATGGTCATGGTTAACAATAGTCAAGGTTAAGGTCAATAATGGATATCCATAGTCAACTATGGGAAAGGTCAACCATAGTCATGGTCAACCATGGTCGTGGTCAACTGTTATCAACCATGGTTAACCATGGATAATCATTTTCAACCACGGTCAACCATAATCAATCATAGTCATGATTAACCATAGACAACCATGGTCTTGGTCATGGTCATGGTCAACCATGGACAACTAGGATCAACCAAGGTTAACAATAGTCAACCATGGTCAATTTCAACCATAGTCAACCATAGGCATGGTCATGGTCATGGTCAACCATAATCAATCATAATAAACCAACATCAACCAAGGTTAATCAAAGTTAACTCCGTTAATTGTGGTCAACCATGGACATGGTCATGGTCAACCAAGGTCAACCATAGTCCTGGTCATAGTCAACCATGGTCTACCATGATTAACCAAGATCATTAGTGGTCAACCATAGTCATGGTCATTTGTGGTCAACCATAGTAATAGTCATGGTCATGTTCAACCATGAATGGTCAACCATAGTCATGGTCATGTTCAACCATGAATGGTCAACCAATCATGGTACATTAAGGTCAACCATGGTCAATGTCAACCTTGCTCCTTTTCATGGTCAACCATAGTGAAGCATGGTCAAGGTCAACCTTGGTCCTTTTCATGGTCAACCATATTTAGTCGTGGTTAACCAAGTCAACCATGAATGGTCAACCATAGTCATGGTCATGGTCAATTATAGTCAACCATAGTCATGGTCATGGTCAATTACAGTCAACCATAGTCAATGATGGTAAAGTTCAACCTTGGTCATTTTCAGGGTCAACCATAGTCAACCATTGTCAGCGATAGTCAACCATTGTTACAATCATGGTCAACTAAGGTCATGGGAAACCATGTCCAACCATACTCATGGTCAACCATAGTCAATACAGTCAATCATGGTCATGGTCAACATGGTCAACCATGGTTAACCATGGTTAACCATCTCATAAATATTTCACTATTAATAATATTGTTATTTTAATTCAAAAACCTATTAATCCTCCCCATGCATGTAGATCATCAACTAGCACAACCATATAAGTAAAAGTAGTTGATATATGCCAATTGACGCCATTTTCCACCTTTCAAAGCTAATGACACCAATCAACATATATCAACCAATTTTACTTATGTGATTGTGCTAGTGAATAATAACACTATTGAAATTGATGAAGAACTATCTCTTAAATAAATTGGTAGGTCATCCTTTGTACCTTTGCCTACTTATCACTTAGTATTTTAATACACAACTTTGCTATTTAAATGAATGATTCTCTATTTTTCATTTATCATCTATTTTCACTTTAAAAACTTGTATTTATTATTACACACTATACACTAAATGATATTTAGATGTATGCTAAAATAAATCAACAATAATATGGAAACGTGGCCAATTCTTTCATTTTCCTTTATTTTCACTTAAAAAGTTGTATTTATTATTATGCACTAGATACGTCGTGATATTTAGATATAATATTGAAATGTCAAGAAGAAATAAATAATGTTAAAAAGTGAGTTTTAGAGTATAATAGCCATGCTTTTCATTAAATTAAACCAATATGTGAGAACAAGTGTCTTTAGGTGGTTTTAAGAAAGTTGGTCCCCTAACACTCTACATTAACATTTCTGTCCTTTTATTTATTCAGCCAAGCCAGGATGGAACCAACAAAAGAGCCAAAGGATCTACGCTTCTCATGCGCGCCATACCTTTTACATCTCTTGTAGGAGGACATTGATGATGTAGCAAGCACGATTTACTGCTTTTGTCCAAAACTTCAACTCGCTCCAGTGTAGTGGATTTCAACTTCTCATTTTCATGACTAAGAGTGAAGAAACCTATATTGAACGAACCCGTGGGCAGCTGATACAGAAAATGATGCCATCCTGATCACGTTGATGCTTGCCAGGTTATACCTTGACCAAGCAGGGTGATCTTTACAATTCCTTTGCAATGTCAATGTGTTTAGTGTGCTCTTAGAGTTAGATTTTATCTTAATGCTATAATGTTAAGAGCATGCATAGAGCCAGTGTAATGCCACCATATTAAAGCCATGCACAGAACATGCATTATGTGTTGAGCTCTCTCTCAGGCCAGGCCAGCCAAATAAAGAAGTTCTATCGTTTCATTTGAGATCTGTGCATTAGAACATGTATTATATCAGAATGGCAAGAATGTTTCCCACAACTCCATGATCCAAGGATCTAATGATGATCATTGTTACGGTTCAAACTCTATCCCAGGAAGAAAAGTCCCAAACTCAACAGGAGATCCTAGAGACACTACAGGCCTTGGTTTCCTTTCCCCACACTTTAGAGTAACTAAAAACTAAGATACCCTATCCCAGGGGAGTCCTTATGAGGTCAACTCAAACTAAATCATTATAAATGGAGTGGGAGTGAAAATTAGCTTAAGTTGATGGATACCATTAACCCAGGAAACCAAAAGTTGTACTTGCAAAATTATGATGTGATGAGTTCCAACATAGCTTATTTGACTAATTCTAAAAGTGCATGCAACAATGTATAAGAGAATTCCGTTACCAGCAATTACAAAGTGCTAATGCCGGAAAACAAAGTTCTTATGGAAAATTCATATGCTAAAGACCATTCATAATTTCTTCACATACACAAATTGCTATAGACAAATTATATGGAGAGATGAAACAAAATAAGTGGCCAACAGTTTAGTTATATCTGAGAACAGTTTCAAAGACCATTCTTCTCGTTGGGTAATTCATTAACATCTACTACTACTCTGTCTAAGAATTATCACATAATATCTGATTACTACAGCAGTACAAAAATTATATCCAGCAGTGCAGTGCATAATATCCATTATTGCTAGCATCAAGTGTATTCAAGAATTATATAGTGAGCCACTGGTAAACATTGCTTTTGGGGGAAACATTGTTGAATTATAATTTGTCAAAATTTAGATTTGGAATGATAAGCATGGCACATCCAGAAATAATCGATCAAGCTATGATACCATCATATTTTGCAAGCATCCCCCAAAAAATATTTAAAACCCTTACATCCGCAAGATTGGACAAAAGTGTTTAGTTTCTTTAGGAATGTAGATTCTATGTCTATGCAATAGATTAAGCCAGACGTTAGGTTTATATTATCCTCAAATATGCATCTAAATAAACCTTCTCTCTGAAACGTGACCTGCATCTTAAATAAAAATGTGACTTGCAGCTTAGATAAAAAGAATGAACCTTAATTTGATTTGAGTTTTAAGACATCCAAAAATTAGATCGATGCGAAGATATAAGACCAAAGACATTAGATCTAAAAGTATTAATCTTTGAGGAGGCGTCCACTCGAAACCCAAAGAAGGAAACCCTCAAAAATGCAATCCTATTAAACCCTGGGTTGTATGAAAATAAAAAAAATTAAAGGGATAGATCAAATGAGATACTAAGGAAAGAAGAGAAATCCCTAGCTGCTACCATTGGACATGGAATCTTAGAAAACCCTTGTCAATGTCATCTTTATCAATTTTGTTGAAGTCCAACAACATCAAGGATTTGTAGAAGAGAATGAAGCTAGAGACATTGAAGCGTACAAAAGTTAAAGGGAGGTTAACTCAACATGAAATCAACCTTAGTATCACAAAAGAAATTATACACTAGATCGAATAAAAAACATAGTATATTCAATTCTATTATAATAGAAATCTAACTTAAATTCAATAAAGAAAGGAAATACAACTAAAATCATACCTCCCTTCCATTATCCTTCAGTGTCATAGCTCTTACTTCATTAAGCTTGCGATTCTATAAACTCCTAACAAACTCCTAGAACATTACTCAAGAGTAATGAAGATCACATACACAGATAGAAAAAAGTAATTTCAATATTTCCAACCATGAAAAAGTGAGGGAGGTTCCCTCCTTATATAGATAAAGTCCTCCCTCAATACCATACAATGAAAACCATGAGCCCATATCATGTCCTAAGTGAAAAAACACTTGATAAAACCATAGTTGGTTACAAGAAAATCCTCAAACATAGGGCTCCCTCCAAAAAAGTCAGAAATATTAAGTAACTCCACTTGTGTGGTTCATGGAGGAGAGAGAACAAGTTCACCCTTCCTTTAATTGAGCTAACAACCTTCTACAAACAAACAAAAATCACTAACGAATTCCTCAAATCATGAAACAAATCCTTCACAAGAGTGAGGACAAGTAAAGATGAGGTGTGTCCCTTCGAGAAGGTTCTAGAAGAACATGTAAGGGAGGATAGATAAAGTGGTCCCTTCTATAAGGAATCTCACACATGCCAAATAATACATGTCTATGTGGCTCATTCATGATCCATATGCTGACAAGTGTATGAAGTGCTAATGTGGACACCTTTGTGATGATGTTGCATCCTCATCATTGTCCATTGTGCAAGTACAAATCCCAATGTGGTGACACAGATCCAAATAAAAATGACATCCATGTAAGTAGATATGGTCGAATATAGGTACACATATCCTTTTATAAACCAAACTCAAAAATAGTCAATGAAAAATAATCCATTTCGAGGGGGAAACCTCCTTTTACAATATATCCAATGCACAAGACAAGATGGCAATACAAATGAATCCCCTTTATTATAAATAGGATATAAAGTGATCATGATGAAACCTACCACTAAGCCAAACTAACCATAACTAATAAACGAATAATAAATGATTGTTAGGGACTTAACATAGGGCCTCAGGGGCCTTAACATAGACCTCTTTTTAAAAAATCTTTAAATCCCTCGAAGATTGTAATCAAGGGTGTTTCTTTATGAACTTCTCATTTTCCCATGTAGCTTCTTCTAGAGGCATATTTTTCCACTTGATTATGTACTCCATAATGGTTCTACTCTGAAGAGATATGGAACATAAATATATAACTTTTTTTGGTGCAAGAATCCACTTCCCTTCATCTAATTCTCGAATTTTTTCTTCATTGAAATAGTTTGTCCCAAAACTATTTTTAGGAAAGATACATGAAAAAACTTATGAATGTTAAAACAAGGAAAATATAACTTATTTGCCACTTCTCTAATCTTGTAAATAATCTTGTAGGGTCCATAATATTTTGGAGATAATTTATAATTCTTCTTCTATTTGAGAGTATATTTCTTATAAGGTTGTAGTCTCAAAAATGCCCAATCACCCTCCTCAAATTGTTTTTCGCTACGATGTTGATTTTCTTGCTCCTGCATCCGATTTTGTGCCATTTGAAGGTTTTACTTATGAATTTTCAAATTTTCTTTAGTCTTCTCCATGTGTAACTCTATTTCTTATAATTTGGAATGGTCCTACAAAAAATGGAAGAGACTAGAAGTTGGATATCCATAAAGGGTTTTGAATGGGGAAATCTTAGTAGATGTATGATAGGTGATACTATACCACCATTATACTAGAGGAAGCCACTTCACCCAATGATCTTGCTTGTTTGAATAACATAAATGTATATAACCCTCTAACCACTTGTTAACAATTTTTGTTTGACCATCCGTTTGTGGATGATATGTTGAACTCATATCTAGCGTTGTTCCACTCATCTTCCATAATTATTTCAAAAACTTTCTTTTGAATTTTGGATTTCTGTCAATTACTATTACTTTAAGAAATCCATGAAGTCCATGAATTTCCTTCATAAACACTTCTTCCACTTAACTTGCCATATATATACTTTGAATTCCACAAAAAATTGCATATTTTGTGAGTCTATCCATTACCACAAAAACAAAATCCTTACCTATTGATTTCAATAAACCTATAATGAAATCCATTGATATATCTTCCCATCTTTGGTTGGGTATGTGTAAAGGTTGAAGTAAACCTAGAGTTTTTTCTTTTTTTACTTTATTTCTTTGGAAAACCTAATAGTCTCTCACAAAATTCTAAGCATCTTTCTTTATTCCTTCCCCCAAAAAATCTGTTTTGATCCTTTCATATGTTTTAAGGAACCCCGAATATCCTTCCATCGGAGATTCATGAGACTCCCTTAATATTTGTTGCTTGAACTTTGATTGAGGGCACAAAAATATTCTACCTTTGTACCCAAGGATATCTCACTTCCACTCCCATTGTTCCATAGAGTTCATCCCTTCCTTTATACATTGTATTTTTTGTCTAGTACTATTCTCATTTTTCCATTCCTGGTGAGATTCTTCCAAATATAAAGGAATGGAATATGAAATATAATACAAACTCAAGGATTCTTCTATTCTAGAAAGGGTATATGCTACCATATTCTCCTCCCCCTTTTGTAGATTATTTCAAAATCAAACCCTTTCGGTTTTTATACCCATTTTTTTTTCTCTTTTGATGACAATATTTGACCCAAAAAGTACTTTATGATGTCATGGTCTATATTTACTTTAAAACACCTCCCAATGAGATATTGTCGCCATTTTTTTATTACATGTAAAATTGTTTCCATTTAATTTTTATATGTAGATTTCACCAAGCCATATCCCTTGAATTGTTTACTTTCAAACGCCAACAATCTCCCTTCGTGTTCCAATACTTCTCCAATTCCTTATCCCGATGCACCACATTCAATTATGAATGTTTACCAAAATAAAGTGTTGCCAATACTAGTGTAGAATACATGGCATCCTCTAAGAGTGAGAATCCCAAGGTATCCTCTTCCTTGCATAGAAATGATTTTTTATTCAAGATACATGTGAGTGGAAATGATTTTTTATTCAAGAGACATGTGAGTGGACCTACAATCTGTGAAAAATTATTAACAATTTTTTGATATTATCTTGTAAGACCTAAAAATACTAAGACTCTTGATGTTCTTAGGAATAGGCCATTTTATAATTTATTGAATCTTTTTAGTTCCCACCTTAAGCTCTTCCCTTGAAACAATATGACCCAAAGAGTCTACTTTTTGTTTCCCAAAATCACATTTGGATCTTTTTACAAACAATTGATTGTTCTCTAGAATTTGTAGTACTTTATCCACATGTTTAATGTGGTATTCCCATTATTTTCTATAGACAAGTATATCATCAAAGAAGACCAACACAAACATTTTAAGTTGGATTTTTGTTTTTTTCATAAGGATTTGAAAAGTAGAAGGCAGATTAGTCAACCCAAAAGGCATGACCAAGAAATCATAGTGCCCTTCATGTGTTCTAAAAGATGTTTTGGGAATGTCTTCTGGGTAAATTCATGGAGCTGGGTAACACTTTCATGACAATCTCATCTCCAAAATTCTGAAAAACATTGTTTCGGCCGAACTAATATTATTTTTCAGTTGAAAGTTATTTGTTTCAGAAGAACTATGGAACGTCAAATCGAATGGTACAATGACGGTGCCCTCGATTTTCATGTACAAATTTTTCCATTTGTCAATATCTTTTTGGCCGAAAGATATTCAAGTCAAAAACATCTTTCGGTTGAAAGATTGTTTCGTCTGAACTATTCTTTTGGCCAAAAACTTCTTTCGGCCAAAAAATTGTTTATATATTAACCGGACATTGAAAATGTAACATTTTTCTCGACTATGACTATGAGGGACTGTGATTCTGACGGACTCAGTGGTGTTGTGTGAGGGACTGAGTGTTGGCGTGGGCATGGTTTTGGCGCGGATGTACTGGTGTGTTGGTGTTGGTGAGCGCTCTTTCGAGCGGTTGTGTCATCGTGTTGGTGGGTGATCCTTCGGGTAGGTGGGCTGAGCTTCATGTAAGCTCAAAATTCCCATTAAAATATTTTAGTTTTTATTTTTATTTTAATTTTATTTTTTAATTTTAATTTTAATTTATATATCGGCTTTTGCAGCCAAGCCATTTGCACGGACGTGGTTTTGGCGCAGACGTGCTGTCATGTTGGTGTTGGTGGGTGTTCCTTCGGGCGGGCGGGCTGAGCTTCAGGTAAGCTCAAAATTCCCATTGATATTTTAGTTTTTGTTTTAATTTTATTTTTATTTTTTAATTTAAATTATGTTAAATTTTGGCCCCTGTAGCCAAGTCGTGGGCACACCAACAACTTGGCCATAGGGTTGGGTCCCCATGACCAAGTCACAATCCACTAGATTGTGACTTGGCTGCAGGGCGGGGAGGAAACACTGTGGCACAATTCAACAGTTTTAATCTTTTATATACTGTCATTTTGATATACAATTATTTTGAAAACAGTTTTTGAAATACTGTCTTTGGTATACTATCATTTGATATACTGTTATTTTGAAAACAGTTTTAATATTTGTTTAGTCATCTTCTATTTTTGTATAACATAGGATAAGTTCTGACAGTTAAAATTTCAATAAGTTTCTAGAGTTTTATAAATCCATAATTCTGCACTTCTACCATTATTTTCAGCTTCCTTGTATGCCCCTTTCAAAATATCACCAGTTTTCCAAAGTCTTAGAATTAGAAATAATGACGTGCTTTATATAAAAACAATATTATTATTAAATATTTAACCTTTAACTCACTCAAATATTTATCATAGTTATCGAGAAGATCCTACGCAGTATCCCAACCAACCATCATCTATTATACACTATAACAAGTAAACTATGCATGTTGGAAAATATGAAAAATATATTGAATGATCGAATTTCAAAACAAAACATCCTAGAAAAGCATTTTCTAGATCACAAAGATAATGTAAGAATATCACCTAAAATACTCCATTAGCATCATTGTAGACATTACCATTTGGAATCATTAATTTTGTGACAATTAAGACTCACACAATTGCATCTTCTTCAATATATATATGTGATTAAAACTCACATTACTATTTGTAGAAATAGGCTTCATTACCACCATAAATTTTGTGACAATTAAGAATCATTCAATTGCATTTTATTCAAAATATATATCCCATTAAAACTCACATTACTATGTTTACAATAGGTTATGATGCACTTACATTTGAAATTATTGTCATGATTGCTCTCAATCATCGTGAATTTCCACCTTATATGACTATATTTTATCTAGATTTCTAACTCCAACTAAGCTTGACAAATATTACATTTGCTCCACCTCATCTTAATTTATATTAGGAATACGATCAACCCTCATACCCATCCCATGTAACATGGCAATAGAGGAATTAATATAAAAACTCAATGACATAAACAATGCTAATGGGAATTTTATCAATGACATTAATGCAAAAAGATCGTGTTTATCAATGTCATCCAACTGTTGATGCATTTCTCTCAAACTTCGAGTTCTCTGATTTGCAAGTTCATAGGAATAGATTTTGCTGGAAGTTGAGTTATCCTGAGAACTTTCAGATTGTCCTTGTACCTATAGCCTTCGAAGAGCAGGCTGATGTGTTTGTTGTCTTGAATTCTCTGTGTCTTTAGGATGTGACAGCAATGGATCTTGACTATCCATTGGCTGATTTTCAGACTCGTTCCAGAACTGATTTTCAAAAACTTTTACATCTCTGCTGAGAATCATCTTCTTTGAGATTGGATTGTAGAGCCTGTAAGATTTTGATGTTTCACTGTATCCAGTAGAGATGCATTTCTCACTTCTATCATCTAATTTCTTCCTTAATTCAGAAGGTATGTGAGGGTATGTTATGCATCCAAATATCTTGAGAAGGGAAACATTTAGCTTTGTCCCACTCCATGCTTCTTGAGATGGGAAACATTTAGCTTTGTCCCACTCCTATGTCGAAACCAGGTCTATGAAATCCTCTGTGTCAATTCGGGTCGAAAAACACGGGGATGACCACTTCTTTGGTAACTATAGCCCCTCTAATGGAGGAATTGGGCTTTCTGAGTTTACTGGAGAGTAAACAAAAATGAATTTTATCTTCTCGTGTGACCATGGGGTGAGAACCAGGTGCTCAGGATCTTCGGGCTTCGAGAATTTAGACTCTGAAGGTCTCAATTCCTCCGAATAGATGAATGGATGAATAACATTCTTATTCCAAAGATCGACAGTCCTTGTTGAGTTGATTTCAACGATCCTCAATTACTTCGGGGCTTCGGGTGATATTCCTTTCTAGCCTTTAGCAAGGATCAACGATGCTCGTTGATTTGAGATCAACGGTCCCCAAATACCTACGGACTTCGGACTTCAGGTGTTTCGAGGTGCACAATACTTGAAACCTCCAAAGTGTTAATCTTCTGAAGTGACAGCTCTGTCGACGTGTTTCCACAGCTTTCAAGGGCTTAGATTTACTTCGGGACTTCGGGTAGATCTCGGTACGCAAGACCTTCTAGAGTGCTAAGTCTCGGAAGTGAGGGATCTGGAACTGCATGTCATTGTTGATGGACGGTCCAAATGAACTCCGGGCTTAGAGCCTTCAGGACTTCTGGCTTTTCGTATCCTTCTTTCTTTTGAAGTGATTATCGCCAAAGTGGAGGATCTCGTGCCACGTGTCCACTTCGATCAACAATATGAATCTACTTCGGCTCTTCGGAGCTTCAGGAGAGATTTACTCCTCAGCCTCTGTTGGCTTCCTCACCGAGTACGAGATCACCAGGTGCATGTCACTTGATTGAATATCAACAACCATGAATTATTGTGGAGACTCAACTCGCTTACTCTTTAATCTCTTTGCCGATCTCCTCAAAGCGAAGATGCTTGTCCATAGTGGGATCAATATCCATCTTTGATTTGACAATATCAATGATATCGAGTGATCGTGGGATCACAACTTGCTCGCGCTTTAATTTCCTCTCCAATGCCCACAATGCCTCCTCACCGTTGATCTCTCTCTGATGAGATCTGATGGTCATGGCTTAATCTTTGCTTGATCTGACGGTTGAGCTTGCTCACGTTCATATCTTAAGGCTAAGAAAAAATATCCTTTCATGTTGGCTCGTCGTCCTTTCTAAGCTTCATTAAAGGCTCAGATCTGTTCACAGAGCCAATCTTACAATTGATCTTCCATCTCCTCTACTGATTTTGAAAACTTTCTTCTTAAGAAAGAATTTCGTGAATCTTTCACGAATTCTTTAAATGCTCATGTAATCTTTAATTGTTCTCTGCTTTCTGTAGTTCTTCTTTCTCATGCTTTCTGTCTTCAACGATCTTTTGAGCATATTTTGGACTGCAACCTGCTCTCCAAGATTTGTGAAGAATCTTGCATCTCTTTTTCTCGTCTGCAAGACAATGTAGGCTCTGCGTTGTTCTTCTTATGATGGGGCTACTCTCCAGGCACCGTGAAGAGGCTTATGTCCTAAGATCTGATACAATGAAAAAATGAGAAGCAAAGAAGATAATACAGAGAAGACGAAAATTGGGAAAAACAAAAATTGAGCAGAGAATTTAGTATTGAGTATATAGCTGAGCTAAATAGGATCGAGCAAATCAAGAAACAAAACAAGAGATCTTAACTAACTCGTACAGCTGACCAAGACAACTGGCAGTGTATAGTCACATACTGTTGAGGTTACATATATATTTAACACTCCCTCTTAAACTCAATAGTTACAAACATCAGCATTGATAATACCCAAGTGTTGTCTCTGAAAATCAAAAATGGATTTTACTAGTGGCTTTGTAAAAATATATGCACGCTGATCTCGAGAGCCAAAAAATTGAAGTTCTATGTCACCATTATTGAAAATCTCACGTATGAAGTGAAAACGAGTGTCAATATGATTTATTTTCTTGTGAAACACATGATTTTTGGATAGATCAATTGCTAAGGTGTTGTCACAGAAGATAGGAGTTGGCTCTTTTTCTGTATGTGACATATCATTCAATATTCTTCTTAGCCACACAACTTGATAGGAAGCAGAGGTAGCAATGACATACTCTGCCTCTACATAATATATTGATACAATGGGTTGCTTCTTTGATGCCCATGAAATTAGGTTCGTGCCCAGGTGAAAAACATGTCCTGAGGTGCTTTTCCTGTCATCTAGGCTTCTTGCAAAATCACTATCCGTGTAACCAGAGAGATGATTATCATCATACTGAGTGTAACATAAGCCAAAATAGAGAGTTCCTGCAACATATCTTAGAATCCTTTTTGCCATCTTCTAGTGAGAATCTTTGGGGGATTCCATGAACCTGGAAACAAGGCTGGCTGCATACATAATATCAGGCCAAGTTGTTGTAAGATACAACAAACTGCCTACTAAACTTTTGTACAGGGTAGGTGTTGAAATTACTAATACAACTGAGAGGGGGGGTGAATTAGTTGTTATTGTGCTTAAACAATTTTACGTCTATTAATACATTCTTAATCTTTCTTCAAGTGATCATCAACATTATACAGCATATGGACAATAAAAGTAATGAGCATCAGTCACACATAATGTATACACAGAGACAGATTTTCATGAGGAAACCCATAAAGGGAGAAAACCTCTTCTTCTTCAAAATGATAGGCAGTCTTTTAAGTTCTGTACATCATCTATAATTGAGCACCAATTCAATGTGAGGCT
>JASDQU010242086.1:0-21189 GCA_032191745.1 Picea mariana
GAAATGTCATTCGCACATCGTGGCCTTCGCACGTTCACGAAACCTCCAATCCTTAATTTCTCTTTGTCATACCCGCCACCTTCGCATTTCTAAATATGCAATAAGTAAGCTTTACTGCTAACAGTTCATCATGCACCACCCATACAAATTGACATTAATAGTGAAAGGATCAAGGAGCTTTCCCATTCATAAGCATTTAACCAAGATTTAGTGAACAATTACATTATTGGCTCTAAGTGTTCATTTAAACCATCATCTAGAGAAAACCAACGTTCTCATAAACCTATGGCATCAGCTCGACCGCAGTTCTGTGGAGATACAGTGAACATCTTCGGGCGTGAGGACCAGAACTTCCAGTGGTCCAGGGCATATTCTTATTACTCAACCTCTGCCGCAGAGAACCAAGTAATTTGGACCTCTGGGATTGCTCATGCAGGCTGTGTCCCTAAGGTTTTTTACTGTAAGGCCCTGGTCTCTTGGTGTGCCGATAAATTTATTTAAGAAAAAATAATTACTCCACTGCAGGACCACTCTTCTGTTTCTTTGTCACCTCAGGTCTTCCGCCAGATGCTAAGATTGTCGGAGCCAACATTGACGTTCAAAGGAGAATATTGCAAACAATTCCTAGCAAAGCATAATAACAGGTTGGACATCTTGCCCCATTTTTTGGAAAACCCACTTCTAGGTCCTGAAGATATTACAAGCATGCAGGTTAGTTCATTTATAAATCCATTTCGCGAAATTGCCTGGTTGTTTACAAGAATAATGAGACAAGAGTCCACAACAACTGTTTCCCGGATGGATCTTTATATTTTGTATTTCACAGTCAACGAACAAGCCATTTTTTATTGGGGCGGGTTAATTTCCCATGAAATATGTTCCCAATTTTCAAGCTTCAAAAGGGAAAAGAAATTTTATATGTTGTCCTATTTAGTTTTTGCAATAGCGCATTCCTGTCGATTTCCACAACTGTCTCTGTCCAAGAATTTCAACTACGAATTCCACCCAGTAACATTCTGGTACCAAGCCTTATGGAAGCACAAGGCTTCCCACTATTTTTATGAGGTTTTTAATGGCTTCATGTCTATTTTCAAAGTTTTGTTGTTAGGAGAAGATGCTCCCCGCATATCTGAACATGTAACCAGTTTTTTGGACAAGATGGGGACAATCGAACATTTGGATAATTACATTGTCATAAGAATTTTTGGCTCCACAGAAAACCTGCTCTCCTTCCATGTCACATTACGGACATAATGTTTTTTGCAGAAGTAGCACAGCAATACAGCTACTGGTTCCATCTGTTGCAAAAGAAGAAGAAAAAAACAGCTCATTCCTCTGCCTTAGAAAGTAGGGGAGTTCGTGTTGAAAAACATCAAAAAAATTGACGAATTCACAGCACATTATAGCATCTCCAACCTGAGATATGTTGAAATCATAAGAGGGTTCGACCCCTATAATACTTTTCAACAACATTTACAAACACTTGGCCTCGGCGATGGTTTTTAAAAAAAACACCTGCCCAAAAATAGAGACAGTGGCAGCAACGCTCCTGCCTCTGATGTTGGCGACATAGACACAGTGCAAAGTTGCACTAAATTGTACACACAATAGGGGAAAGGCCCCGGTGAAAAGAGTGTTCAATCGGAAAATAGCACTCCAAAAAGTATGACATCTCAGAGCATCGCTCCAATAGCCCACCACAGCAACAAAGAAACTCAGAGTTCTTCAAACGGAGGAGGAGATAACGACCCTCCTCACTCTAAAATTGATAGTTCTCACAAGCTTCCAGTAGAGAAGAAGAGAAAAAAACATGTGGGGCAGGTGGAAGAGCCAGAAATTCAGAGTGAGAACATGGAACTTGACATTGATCTGGATAGCATGCTCCACTTCCTTGATCAGCCCGGAGATGCCATCAACCATAGTCGTCCAATGGACATATCCATTACCAAAAAATTTGACGAAGATGAATCCTTCATGTTCCAGAGCGTTTTTTTTTATAACCAGTCCAAAAAATTGATAATTGAGAAAAAAGATGTTAAAAATAAGAAAGGAAAATCTCGTTCAGAGGTTGACCTTGCCAACATGCAGCCGTCCCAAATATGTCAACGTCACACCGCAAGTGGAGAAGCACTTCATGATTCCATTGGAGGCATCGAGACCAAGAATGCCAGATTGAAGGACCGGGTCAAGGAATTGGAAGATGCTTTCATTCCTATGCCATTGCTTGTCAATCCTTTGGCAATAGCCATGCCTACCACCCTTGCAGCCAACGTAAAAGCATCATCCACCCTGCTCGCATCCTATAGAGTATATGTGGAGAATAATATCAAAAAAAGAATGGAACTGGTTACCAAGGCATGGAAAAGATCACAAACCATCACTTCCCTTGGAACCAAGGCACATAGTTTGCTCGAACATTTGCAAGCTGAGTTAAAAGATGAAGAAAATTTCTTTTTAAAAACGGTCCTTCATTTTGGCACCATTGTCAACAATATGACAGAAACAAAAATAAGAGAACAAGATCTTCCATCCAAAAACTGGATCAGTCAATTGAATGCATGTTGGAAAGAAAAAGTGAAGAACCTGCATCTCATTGTCCAGTCATGTGAACAAGCCATATCGAAGAAAAATAAATTATTCACAAGGCTGTCAAATATAGACTTAGCCGGGAAAACCAACAACTTCCAAGACCCCGACTTAATCGCAAACTCCTTACTCTTAACCAGGCAAGAGTTCGATAAACAGATTGTTATGTTTAAGGCCTTGTCTATGGAAAATTTTTACAGCATCCTTCAATTTAATCAAGCTCACGTCCATGACTGGCTAGTCAAATATTCAATACAGAATGAGGAAATTCATCAGGCTCTCTGTAATCTTTCTATTGACTTCCGGGAATTAGAAAACGATCTTTTCGACATAAAAATCCGGAATGAGATCAACGTCGCCCCAATGAGAGGTTACATTGAAGAATGGCTTGAAAGGGAATTGAAGTAGGCCGCCAACGAAAGGCAACAGGCAGTTGCCAGGATTCCAGCAGCCGTCGACAACATCATTGAAACCGCAGTCGTCGACAACATCAATGAAACGGCAACCGCAAGAAAATAGCCAAAGGGCTCATATGTACCCTCACTGTAAGTCTATTGATCGCACCCTGCTCTGTTTATCAACCCAGTTATTCCACTTTCTTAAATAGAGATGTGTAGGCAAACACTTATACCTTTCCATTTATTTATTTTGTAGGTATTGCACTCTATCTTCTTTCTACAATCATGTTTCTTGTACATATTTCTTTGATGGTCTGCGGGAGCTCCAATCCCAGTCTACATGACAAACGCATTGAAATTTCGATTTATATGTAAGAGACTTTAATTTTTTTGTATATTTCAAAATTTCCAGTAGTATGTAACAAACTTTATTTTTTGACATACTTCAAATAAAAATGTTTTCTTATCTCCTTTTAAATTTATGTCTTCATACATTTTTATCTTTCACTAGTCTGTATGACAAATGAATTTAAATTTTTATATGTAACAGAGTTTTATTTTTTTATATATTTCAAAATAAATGGCGCTCTACATGCCAAGCGTCATTTACTTATACCCCATGTTCACAAATGCATTTAAATTTTTATATGTAACAGACTTTTATTTTTTTATATATTTCAAAATAAATGGTGCTCTACATAACAAGCGTCATTTACTTATGCCCCATGTTCCGTGATATACATGTTGCACACAACATTTCCGTCATATACATTTCAAAAATTCCAGGAGCATGTAACAAACTTTTATTTTTTTACATATTTCAAATAAAATTGTTTTCTTATCTCCTTTTAATTTTATGTCTTCATACATTTTTATCTTTCACCAGTCCATATGGAAAATGCATTTAAATTTCCAAATTTTTTCTTCCACTCTCAACAAATTTGTAGTTTGTTATATACTTTCAAAAAATAAATGTTTGTTATATACTTTCAAAAAATAAATGGTGCTCTACATGCCAAGCGCCATTTACTTTTGCCCCATGTTCCGTGATATACATGTTGCACACAACATTTCCATGATATACATTTTGCACCGAACACTTCCGTCATTTACAATTCGACCCCATTTTCCACAATTTGCTTTCTAACCTCGTTGGCAGGGATTACGCTACCACGCAGCATTGTTTACAAAAGTATAACATATGACAATTATTTTTTACTAAAGTTAACGATTTTATTTTTCTTATCATCCTTAGGTAATGGAGGCAATGGGGGAATTATAAAAGAGTGATGACTCACTAACATAAGATCACTTGTGAGGTGAGTGTATAACATGTCTTTTTATAATTGGTTTTTTTATAATGGATATATTTAATCATTTTTATCTTAAAATTGTTTATATGATATAAATATTTTTTAGTGTGTAGGTTTTCACACTTCTTTATAATATTGATTTATATTTATGGAAGTATACCGTGTATGGAGTTTATGAAACATTTAACTATTTAGAGTGGACATTTCACCCAACATTAGAGACTATTGAAGCAATGATGTTTGAAAAGACTGAAGAGGGAAGTTTATAAAAGCAATTTGATAAGAACTTTAGGTTACAATTTGGAAAGTGGATAACTATTAGCCGTTGTGAATTAAGATAATAAAAATAATAAAGTATCAAATAAATTAAAAGAAAAAAAATGGGACGTTATGATTGAAAAGATATTTAAAGGGGTAATTTAAAAGTGACCAGGACTAGATTGACCAAGAAATGAATTCAATAATTAGTTAAAAGATAAAAATAATTAAAATAAGAGGGTTAGAATTTGGAAATTGAACAAAAAAAAAATTAGTAGTTGTAAATAAATCAATGTATTAAAAAGAAAATTATGAGGGGATGATAAGATTAGGAGGGGGGAGATAAGATGATTAATTGGTAAAAGGGATGAGTTAAAAGTAAAAGGGGGTATTATATTTTTTATAATCCTTGATGATGGGTGAAGTGTCCATTAGAAAGGTTGAAAGTTTCATAAACTCCATACACAATCTACTTCCATAAATCTAAATCAACATAAATATTTCTTTTATTTTTTTAATTTTAATTATTTTCTTATAATGTTTATTAAAATAAAATGGATATGTCAATATTTTTTATTTTAAAATATCTTATACAACATATAGAATAATAATAATAATAATCGTATATGATTTTATTAAAGGTGGTCTTTTTTTCACAAAAAGAAAAACTTTATATTTCCAAGAAAGAAATATACATATATCTGTCCATACAAAAAGATGGACTTTTCTTTTCACAATACCTTCCACACTTTCCTTCATATACTTGCATTCCTGCCAGTTCTAACCATTCTTGCTTTACTTACAAAAAACAAATTCATCTCAAAAAACTACAGTCTCGTTACTACAAGAAGATTACAAATGGAAATTTTTTTCTAAGATCTGTAGATTTTCATAAAATTCCCGTAGAATGAATGTGCCAATATCACAACTTAAAGCTTTTTATGATCATAAAAGAATAGTTTATTTTCTTTTTTTAAGGTTGAAATAGCATTTCGATGATTAAGTATGATATAAAATGCTTTAATTGTCTAAAAGATGTATTCTACATATGTAAAAAAATAGGTTAACACTCCAAAACACAACGACATCTGGCACAAGTGGAAGTCTACCTGTAACGCCTCAGTAGTTTTACTAAGCACGTACTCTCCTTCCACGAGTCAATACGACGAGCTGGGTGAGTTAGAAGGTGCCCAGACTCTTTACAGGAAAAGATGGGATCTTTGGGCGTTGGCGTGCTGAGGACAACTTCACTGAAACTTGAATTGTGATGGAGGGTGACTTGACCAAAGTGGTGAGTTGAGTGGGCACCCCATGGTGGACATGGGCGCCCTCACTAAAAGACAAAGAGTTGGACGACGGGCACTCCCGCAACATGAACACCCAATCAGCCGAAAGTTGGACCGAAAGTTTATGGCAGCTCCACGCCTTGGGCGTGCACCAAGGAGAATCGACCGAACAAGCATGCGATGGATGCGGACCAAGGAAGACTTGCACCAAGCGCTAAGCCAATCGGTTGGCCAACGAATGGATGCGAAGAAGACTTGGGTGCCCAAAACCAACAATGAGGAAGTCGGCCAAGGAGGGAAAGGTGTGCTTCGGTGAGTCGATCGACTCACCCAAGGGAGGCGTGCCCATCGGCAAGGTTGGCTCGACTGAAATGAAAGGTTGCATCCCATCATGCTAAAAGGGCACATCCATTGAGCGCATGCCTATATAAGCCAAGTGAGGGAGTCATTTGGTCACATCGATCAATCAAGGAATCAAGTGTGCAAGGTTTGATCAAGAAGGAAGGTCGAATATGAGACAAGGAAAACTTGGAAGAACTACAAGAAGCTTGGTTATGAAGGACAAAGGAGAGATGATTGTTTGTTATTGTAGTTGAGTTGACAAAGGAAGGACGCACAAGGAGGTAGCTCACCAAGTCTGAGTTGTGTATGGTTTTCGTTGAAGGTTTTGTTTAACTAAGTGAAAGCTCTTCTTGTATAAATTTTCTTGTGTGGCATGAGTGTTTTCCTCGGCACACTGTTGTTCTTTTCATAAAGAATATTTCGGTTGTTAGGTCGTTTTATCCGCCCACTTATTTGTTTTGGATTTTTTTGTATGAATGGTTCTTCTTTACTGTTGAAATATTTCTAAGTGTAATAAAAACACAGACATAACTAATAAAAAACAAAACTAAGAGAAGGTGTAGTCTAGTTTGAGTAATTCAGTGTGGTATTGTCGCCGAACAAAAGAATCGGTGCCACACGGTGATTGGGAGCATTGGGTGTTTCCGCTACCCAATCGCAGGTGTAACGCTCCATATTTTGACCTTAGGTAGTTAGAACATTGTTTTTTACTAATCTTAATAATTCAAAGTTTAGCATTTGTTTGGAGTCAGTTAGATTGTGTTAGACATAGAGATGTGTACATCTAGACCTATTTGTATGTTACATGATATATGCTCATGACAAAGATAGTTATTTGATTGTTTAAACATGAAAATTAAAATGGGTAAGTTCGGTACATGTATAGCAATTCAAGTTATGTTGTGAATGTATAATAGATGCAATGCATGATGTAAATAGGCATACATTTCTTGATTGAGCGTCAATGCAAATATGGATTCTTATATAAATTTGTGATGTATCTGCATCAATATGAGTTGTTGGTGAAATAACCTACAGGTTGATGAGTTATTTGATAGCCAAATGACTATAGTATTGAGGTAACTTGGATGTCGTAGACATCAAGAAGATATCATATGTTATAAATTGTACTTACTATTTAATTTATGATTCAAAATATTACTATGATCTATGGTAAGTGTGGTTTTGACAGGATGCACAGCTTGCCCAGAGTGGATGTTTGATGACATGACTCTAAGAACAGTAGTTGCATAGTATGGCTAGATGTGGGGTGTTGACCCTAGTTCTATGAGAAGGGGTGGAGGTCTTTCCCATCATTTATCCTCTGAAACCTAGAGTCATGGGAGGGATGTGTGAAGTCACACTCCCCTAGACGTGTGATGGTGACTACCAGTTGCCTATTGGGGAAGCTTGGTCAAGATGTATGACACTTCCACTTATGGGTTCTATCTGGAGTTAGGTCAATATAGTTGACGCTCCATCTTAGTCCAGCGGAGGAAAGGATAGGATGGAAGACGGAAGTATGCTAGGGAGGAAGGATGATTTGATGTTAGTTGAGAAAATTGTTATGGGATTAGTCGTGTCATTATTGATTTCTCAATTGGTTCCAAAACACTCATTATGATTTCCTTTTTGATATTCTAAGTGTGATGATCAATTCTTGATGAATTATTGTAGTTTTGTTAGTTATAATTACTAAATTATGCATGGTTGTCCTACATGTCTTACTGTGATCATATAGAAACTATGCACTAGAGGCATTGCTTGTTTATCATTAGCACATGTGTAGACTTTGTGTCTGCTAGCTACGTATGCATACCTTACACATGTACACTTGTATAATTAATTAATGCATTAATCATGAACTAGATTATTAACTATTTAATTGAATGGTTTAATGACTATGTAAATTATATTAGCACTAAATATCTTCTTTGACTTTGATTGATGGTTGGTATGATGAATTAAATGAGTATGGTGGGTTGTCATGTACATTTGGGGTAAATTGTCAAGTTGCATTTATAAGCTAGCATGAGAAAAAAGACTTTGCATTTTATTTATTGTTATTTTATGTAATTCATTTATATTTTAGTTTTATTTTAACTTTCCCCAAAATATAGATAAGGGAGGTTGATGGCTAATAATGAGGGTGGTTTAGGAGACTTGGGGAAGGGGGTATGGAAACTTTGATAAATAGGGAGAGGAAGTGGTAATGAAGAGAAGTGGAGAGGTTGGAGCATGTTGAGAGGTTGGAGTTGTGGAGAATTTGGATAATTCTTGGAAGATGTAATTCTTGTGAGTCTTCTTATAGCATATGTGCTTTGTTGTTCTTGGAATCACGGGCACGGAGGGATAAGAAACCGAAAGGTTTCTTGGAGCTAGGAAGTCGGCTAGGCTCCTAGTTGGCTAGGAGGATTTTTTTGTTTTCCTTTGGGCAAGTGAAAGAAAAACAAATGCTTGGAATCACCTTCCTACTACTAGCAGGACTACATTACAAATGGTCATATTCAACAAACTAGGGAGGAGGTATTTCACTTGGTATATTTTGTTATGTTTTTATTTAAATATTTTAACCATAAATTTACCTTCTTATTTATCTCATCCTCTTATTTAGATTTGTATATTTGGATTCAAATTTGAAATATTTAGCACTGTAATATATAGTAGGTTATTCCATGTGTGAAGGCAGAATTTTTTGTTAAATTTTGTTTATACTCAATGCATATGTTTAACTTAGAAAATATTATCTCATAGTACCCCATGGAGAGGTGCTACAATAGGATCTCCAAGCCCGTGACAGTTGGTATCAGAGCTCGTTTTGTGAAGAGAGCCCTACTCAAGTGTTACGGAAATATTCTCCTGCGGACAGGTGAACTTTCCCTTGGATTATTGGCCCCTATACCAAGACAGAAACAATCGTTTAGACACTACCATTCCTATAAACTCACTTTGCTTATCGAAAAAGAGAGGAGAAGGTAAAGTAGGATGTACTATGTTTACTACATTTTTCCTAGCTACTCCTATTCACAAACTTGATCTAATTCCTGGCGCAAATCAATACCTGCAATGAACAGCAAAAAACAAGTGACTTCCTTCTACTCTAATGGATTAGGAAAAGCAAATTCATCTATGCAAATGAAATTAAACATAGACAAGCACATGAAATCACATACTTGAAGGAAATATGCCAAGTATATTAAATGAGAACAAAGAAAACTTACAGACCACAAATGATGTAAACTATAACTCCTCCAAGCTCTCCTCGTCCAACCCTTGCATGAATCCCATGATCATAATTCTAGTATCTCCAAGCTTCCTCGAGAATCAAAGGTTTGATACCTCTAATATTTATCCTCTTCTCCATGGGAAACCCTCATTATATAGGATTTGGAGGCTTAACCACCATGGAGAAGATCACTCACTAGATCCACTAAAATGGGATCTCCAAGATTTTTAGGGAGAAAATATCTCTCAAGGATTTTAGGAAGAAAATATCTCTCAAGGATTTTAAGGAGGAAATATCTCTCAAGATCCACCAAATTAGGATTTTGGTTTGAGAAAATATCTCAACCATCCATGAGATTCTCAACCTCTCCTTGAGATTAGGAAACTAAACATGAGGTGGATTCTCACACTAAATTAATTTCTTTTTTATGAATATTAATAAATAATTCATGTGCACATAGTATTTTGACCTTCATATGATATATTTTTCCTCCTCATTTACTAGGGATTATGACAAATGTTCTTTCACGGTGTCAGTGTATGTGACACTTTTATGACACTTCTGACACTTAGGTTGAGGTACTTAAGTGTGGAAATTTGATGTGTAACATCAAGCAGCACCGAAGTTTGGGTTCGACAATAGTTGGGATTTCTGGGTGCCTTGCCATACAAATGGAAGACGTCCATGAAGACATAAAACGAAGGTTGGTACAGAGTTGGTAAAAAAGACTTTGGTGGAAGTCTGAAGCACTTTTGGCAAGGTTGCACGAACTATGAAGGTTCTTAGAAGCACATATATGGTCAATTCACATGCAAACGATGGTGACATCGAAAGGGAGCCCAGGACAGACGAGGTGAGAGACCGACTCACTACCTTAGGAAAAATAATGGAATAGTTGACGAATGCAATGTGCACTCATGGTGAGATGGTTTCACAACTAGAAACGAAGATTGGTGAACTCATGACAAGATTTAACAAATTTGTCCATTAGTGCCAAGATGCAGTGAATTTGTTCACTAGCACTTAGGAAGACACTCGTGACAAACTTAATATTACGGAGGACACTCTAGTTTTTCTCCAGACAAAGGTGAAAGACCATGAAAACACCATCGTGTTGCTTAAACGAGCTATAGACAATGGGTCAAGCTCATTTGTTGTGTAGATGTGAATCAAAATGAAAGATCTGGAAACATATGATGGGACTCGCAACGCAAAGATGTTAAGCGATTTATGTTGGGAAATGGAGCAATACCTTGAACAAATGAACGGAAGTCCAAATCAGGCCAAGGTAAACGTTGTTGCTATGTTCTTGACAGGAACTACGAAACTTTGGTGGAGAAACCGATTTGAAGACTTGGCAACTGGAAGGATCACCGAAAAGATCAAAAATTGGACAGAGATAAAGGAAGCCTTGAAAGCATAGTTTGGTCTAGGAAACCAATCTTGGGTCACTAGGAACCAGTTATTGGCTCTCAGGCACACTAGCATGATCAAGATGTATATCAAGGAGTTTATTGGCCTAATGTTGGAGATCAAAGAGATGTTGTGTGGATATAAGCTTTTCCACTTCATGAATAGTTTGCAAAATTGGGCACAGAGTGAGTTGTGACGCCAAAACATGAAGACCCTTGCAGCAGCGATCACTGCAACAGACAAACTCTTGGAATTCAAGGGTGAATCCAAATTTGGTCCAAGTAATGATGAAGGCCAACGTGAGAAGCAACAAGGAAAGAAGAAGAAGGATAAGGAAAAGACGAAGGCATACAAGAACAGAAAAGACGGTGTGAAGCCACCACAAATGCAGAAGGAAAAGAAGCTAGTTTCTTGTTGGATGTGTCCAAAGGAGTATTATGCTAAGAATTGTCCGTTGAAGAAAAAAGTGAATGCTTTGGAGTAAGCGGATGCTTCATCCATAAGTGTGTTGCAGGTTTTGGGTGTTGTTGCCAAAGCACAACCAACTGTTGCTCAAGACCCCGACGTAATGAAGCTTAGCTATGTTCAAGTAGAGATCAATGGGAAAATAACTTTAGCTATGGTAGACAGCGGTGCTACTCATAACTTCATGAGAGAAGATGTTGTACGAAATCTTGGATTGCAGTTTGAGCATGCACGAATTTCCTTCAAGGAGGTTAACTCAGGTGAACAGAAGATTGTTGGTACAGCCAAGAGTGTTCCTATGAGGCTTGGGGAATGGACCAAAAGGACGATTTTCACTATTGTTTTGTTAGACAATTACAAAGTGATTTTGGGGAACTGTTGTTGCGAGGACAACATTGCGAAGATTAGACACTTTTGCGGGGACGAAAGAAAGATGAGATGGTGCCACGAAGACAACGCCACGAGGACTTGGAGGATGCAAGAGTCAAACAATTGTGAAGAGAAATGACTGATTTTGTTTTGGGGTGAGTTCTTGTGAATTTGTGCCACGATCGAACTAGCTACCCAATTACCTAAGTCATAAGGGGATCCAACACACACTGGCAGCAGAAGCAATTGAAGTAACGACACAATAGGGAGACATGAGAAAGAATCTAGGAAGGAATGAGGAACGTCATTGGTGATCATGACAGCTGAAGCATGATAAGATTGCCAGGATGACAATAACTTTGAGTGGGGAAGGTTGCAACGCCTTAGGATTTTTTCTGAGCGCACGCTCTCCTTCCATGAGTCAAGATGATGAGCTAGTCAAGTTAGAGGATGCCCAAACTCTGTATAGGTGAGGTTGGGATCTTTGTGCGTTGTCATGTTGAATACGAATTCACCAAAACTTGACTTGAAAGGGAGGGTGAGTTGAACGAAGTGGCGAGTTGAGTGGGTGCACCATGGTGGACATAGGTGCCCTCACCAAAAGAAGAAGAGTTGGACGATGAGCACTCCGGTAGCATAATCGCCCAACCGACCTAAAGTTGGACCGAAGGTTTATGGTGGCTCCACGCCTTGGGCGCCTTGGACACGCACCAAGGGGAGCTGACAGAACAAACGTGCAATGGACACAGACCAAGGAAGAAATGCACCAAGCGCTAATCCAATCAATTGGCCAAATAATGTATGTGAAGAAGACTTGGGTGCACAAAACTAAAAATGAGGAAGTTTTCCAAGGAGGGAAAGGTGTGTTTGGGTGAGTCAGTTGACTCACCCAAGGGATGTGTGCCCATCGGCAAGGTAGTCTCGACCAAAATGAAAGGTTGTGTCCCATCGTGGTGAAAGGGTGCGTCCATTTGGTGTGCGCCTATATAAGCCAAGTGAGGGAGTCATTTGGTGGCATCGATCAATCAAGGAATCAAGTGTGCAAGTTTTGATCAAGAACGAAGGTCAAATCTGAGGCAAGGAAAACTTGGTAGAACCAGAGGAAGCTTGGTTATGAAGGATGAAGGAGAGACGATCATTTGTTCTTGTAGCTGAGTTGACAAAGGAAGGGTGCACAAGGAGGAAGCTCACTGAGTCTGAGTTGTGTATGGTTTTTGTTCAAGGTTTTGTGTAACTGAGCAAAATCTCTTCTTGTATAAACTTTCTTGTGTGGCATGAGTGTTTAGCTCAGCACACTGTTGTTCTGTTCATAAAGAAAATTTTGGGTGTTAGGTCAGTTTGGCCGCCCACTTATCTGTTTCGAATGTTCTATATGAATGGTTATTCTTTACTTTTCAAATATTTCTAAGTGTAAGAAAAATGCACACATAACTAATAACAAATGAAACTAAGTAAAGGTGTAGTCCAGGTTGAGTAATTCGGTGTGGTCTTGCCACCGAACGAAAGATGTCGGTGTCGCATGGTGACTGGGAGCATTGGGTGTTTCCGCTGCCCAACCGCAAGCTCACCAAGCTCGTGACACTACCCCTTCTATGTATATGTCTTGTCTTTTTGTATAGCTTGTCTTTTATCATTGATTTTTTATAATGGATATATTTAATATATTTTTATCGTAAAATTGTTTATATGATATAAATATTTCTTTTATTTTTATAATTTTAATTATTTTCGTACAATGTTTATTAAGATAAAATGGATATGTTAATATTTTTTATTTTAAAATATCTTATACAACATATATATAAATAATAATAGTAATTGTTTATGATTTTATTAAAGGTAGTCTTTGCTATGATCATAAGGGATTAGTTTCTTTTCTTTTTCTTTAGGTTGAAATAGCATTTTGGTCATTGAGTATGATCTAAAAGTGTTTTTAATTGTCTAAAAGATGTATTCTTTAGATGTAAGAAAATAGGTTAACAATACAAGACACAAAGGCATATGGCACAAATGGAAGTCTACCCCCTTCTGTGTAGATGTTTAAAAAGAACATCTCAGATGCACAAACCCTCTGCAACACCAAAAAGCCTTCTACAAGAGAGAAGACTTGATTTATTATAACTACCTTAAAAAATACAAGAGAATATATGTTAGCTATAACTATGGAAGAGGCCCAACATTAGCAAATAATAGTTGCCACATGTGGACAGTTAAGGATGCCTACGCAAGCTTACAACTAACAATAGTTGGTTGTTTGGAAGTATTGGGAAAATTAGAAAAGTATCCTAACATAACACTAATACCCTCCCTTAATTGAAGTGTGGGGAGTAAACAAAGAAGTCAAAAAATTGGTCTCCACAACAAGGACTACTAAAGTACCCAAGTACAAACTCTCAAAAGTGGAGAAAACGAGAAAAACTCCTCCCAAAAGAGCGAAAACATCGTAAATAAAAATTGAAGGTAGGAGGACTTAGGATGACCGCCCAGGGACAAATTCCTTCACCCCAAGCATCGATTGTAACTGAAGAAAACGAGGTGATGCCAAAGGTTTAGTGAAGATGTCTGCAACTTTCTCTTTAGTAGGTAAATACTCCGAGTTGAGAACAACATCCTATTTGAGTTATCAAATGTAGTGCATGTTGAACTCAATAGGTTTTTTCCTTTGATGCTCCAATGGGTTGCGAGAAATATGTAATGTGTATGGCACACTGATTATCACACCAAAGAGTGGTAGGATGATCCTAGTGAATGTCAAACTCTATCATTAGCTATCAAAGTCAAAGAACTTCTTGGCTAACAAGAACTACAACATGATAACTCATGTTATGCAAAGTATAATGTAATTGTTGATTGCTTCTTGCAAGACTGGGAAATATGAGTGGATTCAAAGCGATAAACAAAGACAAATGTGGACTTTTCATAATCAACTAAACCAGCCCAATCAGATTCAATGAATCCCACAAGATAGGAAGCACCAAAGGTGTACTGAATGCCAAAAGTGGTAGTACCCTAAATGTACCTTAGAATGTGCTTCACTACCTTCTAGTGATTCTCATGAGGATATTGAGAGAATTGAGAGACAATCCCAACTGCAAAAGACATGTCATAATGTGTATGAGTCAAATACAGGAGACTCCCAACTAGTTGTTGATACAACGAAGGATTAACAAGTGGTGAAGATAAATTGGTATAAAGGGTGACACTGAACTTAAAAGGAGTAGGCATAGGTTTACAATCAACCATGCCAAAGCATTGAAGTAAATCAAGTGCATACTTTTGCTAAAAAATGGAGATCCCTTCTAGAGACTAAAGAACCTACAGACCAATAAAATAATGTAGAAGACCTAGATATGTCATATCAAATTGCTCCTGCAATGCTTGTTGAACACTTTGAATCATGGATGAAAAATTTCCTATGATAATTCAATCATCCATTTATAGAACCAAAATCGAGAGATCAGTGCCCTACCTCTGAGTGTACACCATAGGATTAGAATGAAAACAATTGAACCTTGAAGTAACCAGAAAATTATCCATTTTCTCATACCAATCTTAAGAAGTTTGTTTGAGACCATATAGTGAACGATGAAGCTTGCAAACAAGAAACGAATCCTGCACAAAAATAGGAGGTTGCTCCATGTAGATTTCCTCATGTAAATCACCATGCAAAAAATCTCTCTTGACATCCATATAGTACACTAACCATCCTTGGGAGGTAGCAAGAGAAAGCACTAGGAGTATGGAATTCATCTCGACAATAGAGGCAAAGGTCTAGGAATAATCAATCCCTTCAACCTATGAAAATCCCTTGGCCACAAGACGTGCCTTATGCTTGTCAATAGAGACATCTGCTACATATTTGGTTTTGTAGACCCATTTACAACAAACTAGCTTTCATCCCTTAGGAAGAGAAATGAGATCTCATGTGTGATTCTTCAACAAGGAATGATACTCTATTGGCATGGTTGCATACCATTCGGGTATCCCAACAACATCATAAAATTGTTGTGGATCATTTGAAATGGCATGACTCAAAAAAGAGGCACCAATTGTTTGTAACTAAGTATGGTGAGGGTTAGAGGTAAAATAATTGAAATGTGGAGTTGAAGTGCTCATCAAAATGGACAGCCATGTGAAACAAGACATCTTTAGAAATAGGATCGAATTACATATATGACTTCATATCTTCACAATAACCAAAAAATATCAGTGGTTGAGTCTTCTTCTCCATAGATTTGTGCTTTCAATATGGAATTAAGGCCCATGTTGGACTTCCAAATACCCTAAAAGGAGAGACATCGAGTTTAACATGGGTCTAGGCTTCCTCTGGATTCATATGCATCATTTCCCTGTGAGGCATCTGATTCTGAATGTAATTGGTACAATTCAATGCTTTATCCCAGAAAGAAGGTGCCATTTTATTGGACTGAAACATGAAATTTTCCATCTCTTTCAATGTTTGGTTCTCTCTCTTTAGAAATGTCATTTTGCTAAGGGGTGTAGGGAACAAAGTGTTGATGTTGAATGTCATGTTCTCTAAGAAAATCCTTGAATGCCTAATTGACATACTCCCCCCATTATCAATGTGTAGTTTCTTGATAGAAAAAGAGGAGTGTTTATCAACAAAAGCCTTGGAGGTTTTAAAAGTAGCAAAGAACTCACTCTTATACTTAAGAAAGTACGCCCAAGAATGATGTGAGAAATCATCAATAAAAGTGCATACTTATCCCCTGAAAAAGAACAAGTTGGAAATGACATGATATCACTATGTAGAAACTCAAGAGGTGTGGTAGCACACAAAGCTTAACGTTTAGGAAAAGGATATTGATGTTGTTTTCTAAGAACACAATGTGGACAAACTACATCAATGAAAGAAACCTTAGGAAGACCAAGCACTAGATTTTGTGTGCTCAATTATTGTAAATACTTGTAGTTTGGATGTCCAAAATAAATATTTCATGCCAAAGTTTACTCAAAGAATCATCATGTGCAATGAAAGAGGAACTAGAGGAAGGCTCAAAAAAATCTAACATGTACAATCGGGAACTATGATCAACTCTTCCAGAAGCAACAATGATGTTTGGATTTTGTAGTTCTCAAATGACTACATCATTAGGAGAAACTATATTATTTTCCCATCACTAGAATGACAAATCTAATATATATAGAGTAGATTGGCAAAGACGTCATGAACAAAAAGAACATCATTGATGAAGCCATTAGGTAACTACATTATGCCCAATCTAAAAACATCAAGTTGTGTAGAGTCTCCAACAACAATCTATGAAATGCTACAATCAGATGTGGAAGGAAGCAATGAGTGATATGATATGATGCACCAGAATCAAGTATCTAATTGTTTGAAGATGCATATAAAGCATGCCTTTTACCAGATGAAGAAGGTTTGGGTATTGAAATTTTGTGTTGTTGCATGGCTTCATTTAAAGCTTCTAGTTTCAACCAGCATTTGGATTCGGCGTGCCCAAGTCCACCACAAAAGCTGCAAGTTTCACTTGACTTATTCTTCCTTTTCTTGGAGGAAGACTCGTTGGACTTGGAAGATGGAGGAATTTTTTATTTTTTTGTTGAGGCTTGGAGGTAGACTCACCATCTTGAGCAAAGTCTTTCTTCCATTTATACCGAGTTTTGTGCTTACATTTGGAGGTATGGGCCACAAGAGCTTGATTCTTAGAGCTAGAAAGGCCGTCTAATTGCATAAGCTTATACTATTCCCTGGGAAGACGTTCACAGAAAATATCAAAAGAGGGAATTTGAAACTCATCTCCAAGTGCATCCATAGTAGAGTAAAATGTAGAAGAAAATACCTAAAAGGACCTTTTAACTAGGATAGAGTCAAGAAAATGCACTTGTCATATGTTTTCATCTTTCCACACTCGTTCAGCTATGCCAACAATACCCTGCATTTGGAAAGATAATCTTCAATGGATGCATGCTCATTAGGTACAAGTGATGATAATTCTGCTTCCAATTGTAAGGATCAAAATTCATTGACTTTACCAAAAAAGCAAGCCAACTTTTCCCAACTTGCTTTCAAAGTTTTACATTCAACAATAAGAAGAAAAAAACTACTAAAACATGCAAGCCAATCATACCCATGGTTACATCAAGTTTGTTTTGATAGGAAAATATCTTGATTTCTTTGGTAAACAATAGTTGACCCTCATCTAACATTTTCCAAATCCCTTTAGATTGCAACCATTGTTGCATATTGAGTTTCCATGTGTGATAATTATGGGGAGTTATGAGCTCAACAGTCCTTGATTCCGCCATTTTATCAAAAGAGAATACAAAAAAAATTGATATGTGTCTGTAATCTCTAAATATATTGAACATGTAGAAAATGGAACCTTGGGCTCAAAAAGGAGTTCTAAAGGAAATATTTACAATAGTTGATCAAACAATTTTTGCAAATCATAATACCTAGATGTGTAAAGCTGCATGTGGATGAGCATATCGGAACTTTGAGCCTGTAGATTTGAGGTTTGTGTAACCGGATTTGAGTCACTTAAATGTTGGCCAATGAGAGAGCAACTAGGGCGCTCAGTCGAGATGTGGTTGTTGATTTGCAATTGATTTTATTCCCATAGATTTGCATCTATAGATCTATGATTTCCTTGAAAAAATCTCATTTATGAAGGCATTGATCTTAGAGGCCATGTATCTTGATGTCGAAGAAGCTCGACAAGGGACATGCATCATCATTACGGAGAGGAAGAACGGGTGAAAACACGTCAATTTAGTAAAGGAGGAACTGGTTGTTTAGAGGGGGGAATCGCACGTAAACCTATTGTGAGGAGGAAGGCATGGGTGTGTGGGATTTGATGCATTCCATGGCCCCAGAAATGCGTTTGAGAATCCTTTAGAAAGAAGAAACTTCTCTACAAATACCCAAAACAATGAATTTCCCAAACAAGGGCTCCCGCACGCATGCACACACACACACACACACATACACATATTGCAAATATATGAAAGCCTGCTTGCCTTCCCTGATGGTAGATTATATTCAAATAAATCTTCAAGTCCTCCCTTGTCTTTTTTCTTCCACCTCACCACCTAAGATGCTTCAAGTTGTGGAAAGTAAAAGTCACTCACCCATGTGGATGAAGAGGAGGCGAGTTCACATGACAAGCAAAGAAATAGTGCCATGATATATTGAATGTAACCACAGAAAATGTTGATCTATGGTCGAAGCACCAGAACTACAACGAGAAACTTCTCGCTGCAAACAATGGTTCTTCGATATGATGTAATCTAGATCTTGGTAAAAAGGGGTATGCAAAGAAAGCTTGAATACATTGTAGATGTTTAAAAAGAACATCACATGTGCAAAAACCCTCTACAACACCAAAAAACTTTCTACGAGATAGAAGACTTCATCTATTAAATCTACCTTAAAAAATACAAGAGAATATATGCTATATATAATAATGGAAGATATATATAATAATGAAAGAGACCTAACATAGCAAAGAATAGTTATCACGATTAGAAAGTTGAAAATGCCTAAATAAACTTACAATTAGTAATAATTAATTATTTGAAAGTATTCAAAAAAAATTAGAAAAATATCTTAACATAACACTAACATTATCGACCAAAAGTAAATTATTTCAAATATTCACATTTTTTTTTAGAGCACAACTTTTTATTATTTAAAAAAAAAAAAAACATTTTCTTTTACACTCATATAAAATTTAATATTATTTATTGTTACATTTTATTTAAATAATTTTTACAATGGTTTCTAATATTTGGATAATGTATATTATCAATATGTATTTAATAATGTTTAGTGTTACATTTTATTTAAATAACTTTTACAATGGTTTCAAATATTTGAATAATGTATATTATTAATATGTATGGTCTTGGTCATTTTGCGGCAAACATCAATATCTAGTTGAGAGATAACAAATAAAGTATATTCGGATAATGTATATTATCAATATGTATTTAATAATATTTAGTGTTACATTTTATTTAAATAATTTTACAATGGTTTCAAATATTTGGATAATGTATATTATCAATATGTATGGTCTTGGCCATTTTGCAGCAAACATCAATATCTAGTTGAGAGATAACAAATAAAACATATTTGGATAATTTATATTATCAATATGTATTTAATAATATTTAATGTTACATTTTATTTAAATAATTTTTACAATGGTTTCAAATATTTGGATAATGTATATTATCAATATGTATGGCCTTGGCCATTTTGAGGCAAACATCGATATCTAGTTGAGAGATAACAAATAAAGCATATTTGGATAATGTATATTATCAATATGTATTTAATAATATTTAGTGTTACATTTTATTTAAATAATTTTTACAATGGTTTCAAATATTTGGATAATGTATATTATCAATATGTATGGCCTTGGCCATTTTGAGGCAAACATCAATATCTAGTTGAGAGATAACAAATAAAGCTATCAATTGTTGTATTGTTATTAATTGGATATTTTTTTTAACAGGGTTAATTTTATATTGTTTAAGATTTACGGATTTTATTTTGATTATTTTTTTCTTTGGATATTTGTGTTATTTTTCTAAAATTATTTCATATATATATATTTATTGTACATTAAGAAAGGAAGAGTGATGTAGCCTAAATTTTTTTAAGTTTTTATTTTTTTGGATTTTTCTTTTGAGTTTTGTTGAAATTTTAGTAAGAAATTTAGAAGGATAGATGAAATTGTAGATTTCAATGGTTGACATCACATGTTTTAAGTGTCTTGGAGGTTTTATGAGGGTGTCGAATCCATTTATGCACTAAAAAATGTCATTTAAACAATGTAAAACTATGATTTTGCCAATTTACCGAATTTTACTAATAGTGGCCAACAAAAATGTCATTTAAACAATGTAAAACTATGATTTTGCCAGTTTACCGAATTTTACTAATAGTGGCCAACAAAAGTAAAAAAACATAGAACATTTAAACTAAGCCAATCTTAATAAATAAATTAAACAAAATTGTTGATTTAATAGATAAATGAAACAAAAAATACAATCCATATATATAAATAACTACTTTATAATAAATGATATCAATTAAAATTAACATTGATTAATCAATAAAAAACTAATATAAGAATAAAGTATCTATATTTATGATGGAGGATTGCAATTTTTTTTATTTATTTGTTTTTAATAATTATATTAATTAAAATTAAACTATTTTTAATTAAAAAAAATTGACAAAATATTTTGTATTTAAAAAAAAATATCTCTTAATACATAATAGACTATCAACAACTTAAATATTATGTTTAAGATGTAAATTATTTTAAATTGGTTTAATATATTCCATATATATATATTTTTTTTTGTAAGTAAGGATAATATTTTATATATAAGGTGCCTGCTAAAGCATAGCATGTCTCCAAAAAACAGTGTACAGCTGGCTGAAAGTTCTGGACTGCCCCAACAGAGGGGAAACCAGTCCAGTCAGCACCCAGTCATGTGTTTTAAATAGTAACTGATGCATCTAGAAA